>VCRD01001359.1:5452-17221 GCA_006783055.1 Trinorchestia longiramus
ATTCCCTCTCTTCTTTCTCTCATTCCCTCTCTTCTTTCTCTCATTCCCTCTCTTCTTTCTCTCATTCCCTCTCTTCTTTCTCTCATTCCCTCTCTTCTTTCTCTCATTACCTCCCTTCTTTTCCCCTTCCCTCCCATCTTTCTCCCCTTTCCTCTCTTCTTTCTCCCTTTCTCTCTCTTCTTTCTCCCATTCCATCGCATCTTTCTCCCCTTCATTACACTTCTGGATATTCCTGGCATTAGAACGTTTGTTTTCGGTCCTTGTGTTTCTCATCGGCACTTTCCCTTTCCTCCTTCGTGCTCTCTCTCCTCCATTTCATTTCTCAACATTCCTAATCCTAGATCTTTTCTGAGAGTACTGTAAGTTCTCTTTTGTTTACATCACCAACATTATCGACATTCTTGAGTTAATCGCCTGAAAACTGAAAGTTTAGAACTTGGGTTTATTTTTGGCTTCAAATCTTTGTCTACTGAACTTCTTAGTGTTTTTAAATCCTGAAAGAATGTAATGTACACTGCAGCATGCCACGGCGTCATTAATAAGAGTGAAAAATCATGGGTGAACATTGAGTTTACCATGTGGCAGCCTTGCAGGAGCTGTTCGGTGCCTTTGCCTAAAACTTCTCGTCTCAGCAGCTGCTACTCTTCGTCATCGATAAAACGCATTCCTCTGTTGTACTGCCGCTTGTATGGAATTTCACTCCTCGTGTTTTAATTCAAATGTTCCTTTCATTCTAGTGCTTGCTATAAGGTCCTAACCGCAATTTGACGATTTTCTTTAGCAGGACTGAACGCTTGTACTCGCATGTTGCACCTCACGCAAATGCTTACTTGTGATATCAGTCCCTGTCTCCATAAATCATGTTCAGTTGTCCAATTCCTTAGTCAATTATCTGGGTCGAGATTTATTCTGGGTTTGTTTATTTTGATTTTCACTTCTAAATTAGTTACTTAGGACAGCAAGTCACTCACAGAAATGCGAGTGATGTAGTAGGGAGATAACCTACACTGATGCATCAAGATCTAGACCCTACACCTGATTTCGAGGTTACGATGTGTTCAGACGTGTGCTACAAGTCTCGTCTTCACCATTTCTTGCTTCTCTTATCGCACGCGTACGTGATGGGCAGATGCAACCCGCAACTCAATACTGCTATATTCCCTTCTTTTTCAAAACGTTTTTGACAATCTGAATCGAGTCTCGTATTATTTATTGCTCTGAATGTGAATATTTGAAATGCCTCTCATCCCTGGTGTGGAGACTGGAGTGAAGTCGTACTGGATTGTATGCATCTGCGTGTTGTTCACACCTCTGTCCTGCATATCCTTCACAGGACGTGTATGTCAATCACAATACACCACTGCCTTTAATATGCGAACATGACTGGCAATTTCTTGCGACTGCCAGTGTTGCAGCACTTCCAACATTGAAATTTGTATGCTATATTTCAGTTGAAGATTTGTTGACGGGAAATCGAAGGGAGATTTAGCGGAGGCATGTTTGTGGGTGCCACTCTCGGAGTTGAAAGGGCTAAGAGGCTTAGGAATGTTGCTTTATTTTGAAGGTCCTTCGTGCAACTTATGTGTAATTTTATCCACTGCATTCACATGATCAATGAATTAATGCTTGTGTTTGCGAGTACGCGATCGTAATTTTTTTTCTAACGCGGAGTTGGGGAAAAAGTCAGTTTGATATTGAGTGCAATTAAGAGAGCAGCGTTCATTCCTTCCTTTTATTGACATCCAACCAATTGCAAGTGTTTATTTACTCAGTTTATCATTCTCATCGAATTATAGTTGCGGAAAAATGATTGGATTTCTTAGTACTAGACCTGATTTGATGTAAGGGATGGTCTTGATCACTACAAGAACTTCACGCTTCTGTGACGTTCGTTTATAATAGTAGAGTACTATGATAATATGATGAAGTATAATAGAATTATATACCATGTTGTGACATTAGCTTACGTGTGCATTACGGCGGTGCAACTCGTACAACAGAATGAATAAATTAAACTAATAAATCTAGTATCAGCCTTGGAAGTTGGTGTATATCAATTGCTGTCATGTACATTTTTCGACACTACACGCATATCAGTTTAATTTTCGGCTTGCACAATTTAACCTCTTTATTTCGGCTCAAGCCTAAATTAAGTTGGTAGGGGCTCATTTACTCTAGTTTAGTTCGAACTAAGCTAGTGCTGGCCTAATTACCCATTCTTTATGACAGCCTTTTTATGCTAGCAACAAACGTGTAGTTTTATAGGCCAGAGAAGCTGTGCTCTTTTCAGCAGCAGCTTCTTATTCGACCGTCATCGTCTCTCCCTCTGTCCCATCCCCCTCCTCTGTCCCATCCCCCTCCCCTCTGTCCCTGGCTTTTCTTTCCCTCGTCTCACGTTCCATCCCCCCTCTGTCTCTGCGTTTGTCCCTCCCTCGTCTTGCGTCCCGAGGTTCCCTCACTGGCAAGTGGTCCCTCAGTCCCAGTCCGGCTTTGCTGCACAGCAGCAGCTGCCGCTACGCCTTCACTAACACAGCCGCTTCCCTCGCGCGACGGTGTCTCTCACCTCCGCACAGCCGGACCAGCCTTCACACTCTAGCTCTGTAGCTCAACTCTGCACCACAACACACACAAGTCAATTATTTCTTACATATCCGAGCACAATTGTTGGTAGTCCTCAAACGTATTTGGTTCATCACACGCATCAAATACAATTTTGTTGATAGTCCATCCAACTTAGCACCCGGCGTCTTGTGCTAAGCATCGTGTTTAAAAAAAATGATTGGAACCCCTAACGTGTGTGATTACAGATCGTAAGGCACTCGTTGCTTTAATGACGATAGTGCTAGATTTCTGCAAGTCCCATTTATTAGTTATCGGAGTCTGCTGTTCTGTTCCCACACCACACAACCTCTGTTGTAGTGAGACCGACACTCATTCATTCACTCAATTCACGAGTCCGGCGTTTTATCTTGAGCGCAAACCCCCACAATCAGTTGTGGCATTCTTCTCAGAAATTCGCATTCAATTGCCTCTTCAGATCTGAGAAAGCTTTAGAATTTTCACTTCATTTTTAATTGTTTCTGTAACATCAGCCATCGCTTCTGTTCAATCACGATGATAGCAAACTTATGACTGTGGCGTGTAACTCATCAGTCTGAATTCATAGAAGAGTTGACAATGTTTCTTGCCCTGTAAGTTACTGAGTGTTTCTTGCTTTGTAGCTAAGAGAGATGTCGTAAAGTTGCCGCGTCTACGTTGCTACTCATTTTTAACGTATAATTGAGTTTTTATTTTGGTGAATTCCTTAGTATTGGTCATTTCGAAACAAATTTCGAAATTTATGCAAGTTTCATTCATTCCTTTATCTTTTGACTGTTGCTTTCCAAATTTGAGTTTTTTATGCTTGAATCCTTTTGAATTATCGATTTACGCTCTCGTTCATTTTGTACCTGGTGCCGAATTCCCCACTCCTTACCCCATCCTTACTCCCACTCCTGACTCCATCCTGACTCCCACACCTGACTCCATCCTGACTCCCACTCCTGACTCCCACTCCTGACTCCCACTCCTGACTCCCACTCCTCACTCCATCTTCACTCCCACTCCTCACTCCATCTTCACTCCCACTCCTGACTCCCACTCCTCAGTCCATCCTTACTTCAGCCTCTGCCCAGCTCTCGATACGTTTGGCTGTCTCCTCAATTAACGTAGCGTCATTAATGTTAACGTTAAGCTCATGAACACCTCAACCTTGTACCTGCATGAATTGTAATCTTATTAACTCGAACCTCCAGAAAATCCATGCTCTTCCTATGCCCAAACCAAAGCTTTACTTTGAACTAAGATCACCTTAAACCTTAACCTATCACCCTTACCCTTGCCTGGATATTAACCTATCCTACACCTATACTACAACCTCAACCTCTACCTCTACCTCTACCTCAACCTCAACCTGTACTTCAACCTATACCTCAACCTATACTTGTAACCCCATCCCGCACGTTCCTATCCTCGTCGCGTCCTTCTCTCCGTGCCCGAGTGAAGTGTTGTGGTCTGGAAAATTCCTTCATTATAATTTATTCCAGTGCTTTTTTTGCTCATTTTATTTTAAACAAAGACGAAGAATTTAGTGATTGTTTTCACGTCACAATATGTGCTGAAATATTTCGTTGTCTCAATCGCATGCAGTGATTTAAACCATTTCCCTTGCACGTAGAAAGTGGTTCAGTTATTCTGATGGTAGATTTCCAAGTTATCAGCTGTTTTCGTTCAAGTTAGAGTTGTAGACCTCTAAAATCTATGCAGAAAAGCGGAGAGTTATTTTATGGCTTCGTGCAAATTTCGAGTTTTGAGCGAATTTTGTTTGGTCAGAAGTGCATTATTATGATTGAAGAAGCTGCACTTCTGATATTATTGTGTTTTGAAGCTTTATCTGCTTTCCATGTGTATTAGAACGTCTCTAAACTTCGTTAGTAGTCTTCCTAATATTCTTGATTTCGTTTCTTGTGTGTTTCGTTTCTCTCTCTCTACTCTGGAGAACGCCTCTCACTCCAGTGCGAGAATTTGTTATTTTGAAATACTCCCTATCCTGCTGAGTCTTCCTCAACTTCCTTCTAATTATTCGCTTTGTTAAGAATCGCTTGAGTTGGCTTTGCTCATTTCGTCCACTCTATTTACCCTGGTTCTTTTTTCATGCTGTGTATCGTAGCGTCCCTCGCTGCTCTCGAAGCATCACCGCCAAATAGCTGCCGTTACTTGGCTCCAGTCTGTCGCCCCTGTCCTCCCCATCCCCCCTTGTCTAGATAAGGCTCCGTCTGACGTCACAGACAAACCAGCAAATTACTGATCTGGAGCTCACTTTTGGACAACACAGGGTCACTCTGTTCAATAAATCAGTATCTAATGCCCGTTGCATCTATTGTACTTTGTTGGAGTATAGTTGCGTCTAATTCACACGAGCTTCTTTGTGTTTAGGTGTGCACTTGATACTCCCACCTCAGATCAGCTATAATAGATAGTTGTTTCAGCTTCAGATTTACTTCTTCTGTTTAAAATGCCCTTACACACATCTTATTTCCCAGCGAATATTACAGTCAACAGTGGCAAACATCGTACCACTTTTGCGGTCGCTGCTCACTGTAGAGTTCCTATTACAGCTGTAGAAGCCCTGCTGCAGCTGTAGAAGCCCTGCTACGGTTATAGAATTCATGTCTCAGGTGTAAATCCCTGCTACAGCTGTAACATCTTTGCTACAGTTTTTGAGTCCCTGTTACGGCTTTAAAATATCTTACACCCGTAGAATCCCTGTTACAGCTGCATATGACGGTAATATGCGCCTATTACGGCTACCATTGTGCAGTGGTATGTTCGGCACGGCTGCAACCATCGTGTTTTATTATGCTTGTGAGTATAAACACAGTACAATAAGTTGAAATTTTGTTAGTAAAACTCAATGGCATCCATGTCAAAATTGGACTGTGACTTTATAACGGGAAGTCAGTTTCTAGGCGTGATGCCAATGCGTCATCAAAAGTTAACTGGTTTAAAAAAAGTTTACTTACATCAATTAAAATAATTTTTTCCATTTCCACCGGGTGTTGATGATAATTATTGAGGGAATAGAAAAGATGAATATTTATGTTGTTTAGTGTGTTTGCTAGATCTTATCTTAACGCCTCACAAGTTTGTGAACTGATAAGATAGCCGTAGTACTCTTAATAAATAGAACTCAATCTTCACCAAGACAAATGATCAAATGTTCGTGAAACGTTTTTCACTTTCAGCTAACTCGAATGTCTGTGGGCTTCATTACATGAAGTCAAACGTTTAGTTGTACTCCTACTGATTTTTTGACTTATATATTTCCTGGACGGGTCGGTAATGTAAATCTTGCCCTGCAGAATAACTCCATTTTTGCAGTTTGTGCTTTTGATGACGTTGAAATTTCGTAAGATTCATTTCGCAAAGTAATGCAAAACAATACTACACGTGCAGGTTTGAGCGCCCCATACCACCGCATAACTGCAGGCACTGATAACCTCCGTGATGCATGCACTGGACGGATTAATTAACCCATTCGTGACATACATACATACTTTATATCCTTAACACGTTGCCTCCGATTGCTGATTGGTGTAAATCTTCACTTTGTACGCATAGTCACTAGAAGGATCTGAAAAAATTACAGAATCTAACCTAAGTGGTACACATACGTACCACTTCGGAGTCAACGTGTTAATAGTTTTTGTCATTGTATTTAAGTTTAAAGGGAGTTCCATTCAGTATTTGTTTAGTTGTCTGGATGGCATTGAACGTACGTGATCCTTGCATGGTTTCAAAAGTGCGCGAAACTAGGCCTAATTGCACGTTCATCAACCGTGTACTGGAACAAGTTCAATGAAATGTAAAAATGTGATTACATTTTTTTTGGCTTTGATGGGTTAACGTATTGCTGAGTTATACAACCTGTTACTGTTATTTAAAATCAGTTTGACAAATATTGTATAAAAAACAATATTATGAAGTTCAGATTGAGGTATGATAAGAACTCCGGTATAACTTGAGATAGCATGGGACTTCAGTTGCAAGCCAAGAATAGACCTAACGGCTCGTCCCTATTGCCTCATTCTATTCTATATTGTGCTCGTTGTTTCGTTGGGAGCAACTAACTCATTTTTGGAGAGTCATTCGTGGGGTTGAAGTGTAGAATTAATGTACGCTTTACGGTGCATTAATGCCGGCAGCATTTAAAATGAGCCCTTGGTTTTTGTTTGACTGTAATCGATTGTGATTTCATATTGAAAAAGACTAAATGTATGTTTTTGAATTACTTAGAAATCCAGGTATCACTACAATAGTTTTTTGCTATAATTATTTCATAGCTTATAAGACTGTGCAACGCCTCTTATGCATGATGAGTTGGATCGCGATCTCTTTAACTTCATTCCATAAAGTTAATGAAAATAATGTTATGATTGTTTTTTTCATTTTTTGTGTGAAGATTTTAAGGTAATATGACGAATGATTCGATGGAGGGATATGCAATTTTCTCTTTCAAACGTCGTACATTTGTTTCTTGGATTGTGAACTCGTGTTGCTGTCTCTTACTGTCACATCTGTGGTCTCGCTCATACTCGTATGCTGTTGGTAAGCAATATTCTCTGTGTCAGCCATGTTCATGCAATGCTGTACGTGGTGTTTATCCTTTAGAAAGGAACATTATTTAAGAAATTGTTCAACTTACTCATTCATTTCAAACACATCAATATCGGTAACTACAAATTTTACATTTGCTGAAATTTATAAATAAGAAAAAGGGACTGGGCCTGACAGGAACGAATGCTGTGCATATTTATTCATCTTTTTAGGGTTACATTTAGTGCCCGTACTAAATTACTACCCCTACAGACTGTGAGTAGCTGCATGGGGCACACGCCGGTAGTGTGTCCTGAGTAGTAAATGCAGCTTTTGTAAGATCTGTTCAGCTATTTGAAGACGCATGGCAGTGTGGGTCACTGATGTATTCGCGATGCATTCATTCTAAAATTTTGCTACCCACAAAAGTAGGGTAATGTTATTGTGTTGAGTCGATAAGACGTATAAAACACTGGTGTTTTATTTAACTTAATAATGTGCTGAAAAAATTCATTTGATTTTATATCTGGACTGTTCATTCAAAATTTGTAGGCGAAATTAAATTGGAGTCTTGTTTGTAAAATCCCATTCACATTTAAGTATGTGAGACTATGAATATTCTTATTGATGAAATCAAAGTTAGGAAATATTCTCGATAGTGCTGTAAATGCAATAAATGAATATTTTGGAGTTTTAAATTTGGCTTAAATCTTTTGCTCTCTTAAATTTGGCTGTGGCTCACCTCTCCAGACCACCATGACATTTAATGAAGATTAATAGTTATTTTACCTAATCAGTGGACCCCATTCTTTAAAGAGTGACCAATTTAAAGTTAAATGCGGCTCTGAAAGTGTTAAAATTTTATACTTCGTATTATTAAGATCATTAAAAATGAATATTACTCTAGATCACGGTCTGGTGCTGTTATTTACGTATATTTTTGCGCAAGCATAATAATCACCAAGTGATGATGATTTTGATGAAGAGGGACAACTTTTTATTAGTTTATATCTGAATTACAATCATCCTCGGTTTTGTTTATGAAATTAAATATT
Source organism: Trinorchestia longiramus (assembly GCA_006783055.1). NCBI lineage: Eukaryota > Metazoa > Arthropoda > Malacostraca > Amphipoda > Talitridae > Trinorchestia > Trinorchestia longiramus. Next base: position 13,642 of record VCRD01001359.1, read on the forward strand.
GTATATTTTTCTATTTGTCGTAGTTATAAACACTCATAATTAATCCTCTGTTGCAAAATAAACCAAGCCAAAGTCCATTATATTGAAATGAATTGGTTATTTTTTGTCTTTAGATTACCTGTTAAGGATATTGTCCTTCCCAATAAATAACCATCATCCTAAATTGAATAAAAAAAATTATTTTAATTTTATCCCTTTTGAATATAGTGGCACTAAATCCACGCGAGCAGAAAGTTAAGTATTGGCACTCACAGTTCATACTGGTGACTGACTCATGTACTCATCTGCGTCTGCTACTTGAGTAGTAAAGTTCCGTATTGCTGTCATTCAAAATGTTTACATTTTGCAAAGTGGTGCCGGCTGGCAGACTCAATTGTGTGGCCTTTAACAGGGAGAATTTGTCATAATTTTGGGGCTGGTCCTGAATTAAAACGTACAGCGAGCATAGCACTTGGTGCAGCAGTTAATATTTTTATTTTAAATTTGAGCTGTCTCAGAAGTATATAAAATTTACAAGCACTTCCCATTATTTAAAAAAAATTGCTTAGTTAATTCGTACTTTCTTTATGAACATAGCGCTACAAAATTCAATTTGCACTCCTTGCATTGTGTACACGACTCAAAATAACCTCCTTACAATGTTCCATTACTAGACTCAGTTTGAGTTCAGCGCCTGCATTTAACTGTACTGTCCCTATGCAATTCCTGTCTGTTCGTGTACTCAGTGCTCTTAGCAAACAAGTTTACGTCTGTAATTTTTCTGTGCATTCATAAACGACAGAATTCCAGAAGGGAATGGACTTTTGAATCTTGAGGATTTAGCGTTACCAACTGCGTACATTTATGGGCATCAAGAACATTGGTAGTTGTAGGGAGAAGTTGCTCTGAAAATATATTGTTTAAGTTAGGTTGAATTAAAATCTAATAACCCAATTTAGTGTGCGACCTAGAAGGATCTCGAAATTTATGAGTGGAGTAGTTACCCAAAAGTGTTCAACAATGGAATAATTGAAGGAACGCTTGCGCACCACCTGTAGTGTCACCCTAATGCCCTCTCGCCTAATGAGCTCATCCGTCTTCATTGAGATGCACGCCCTGCTGTGCCACTAGACGCACCGTGCTTTGCAGTCCAGACACTCTCCTCCGTCACATGTAGCCCTTATTTTTGGCTGGACGGCGTGCACAGCGCTAGTCACCGTGCCTTTATTAGATAAGAGGCCATCACTCCTACAGCAAACAGTCCTGTTACGAATTTAGAAACTTTTGCGTCTAGAATGCAGGGGTTTCAACCTTTTTCACCAACGGCACACCTTGTAGTACATAAAAATTAAAATGGCACACCCGGTCAAATTCAATTGGAAAAGACATTCAAACATTACGAGATAAACCGTAGCATACCATAGATGACATAACGTCATAACCATAGACTACTATAGTATCTTATCATAACTCCTGCACACCATACTTTCACAAGTATGATACTTTTTATAACCATTGTATTTCAAGCGAGAGCGTGACTTCGTTGTGTAGGAAACTTATCTTTCTGGCCATGAAGTTTTCTGTAACAGTTCGTGGGGATTTGTCTTGTCATGTTCACAAGTTGCTACATTTTCTTACTGTTTTATTCCACGTCTATTTCTGTTTTCCTGTTTTGTTTCTATTATTTTTTCCACTTCTGTCTTGCTCTCCTTCATTTTCTGCACTTCTCTTTTGTTTTACTTTTTTGTACTGTTTTTGCCGTCTTTTGCTTCTAAATCGTGTAACTCGAACTTAAATATGTTGGACCATATCACCACTCTGAAGAGGAACGTAACTTTTAGCGCCATCTAACTTTGCCCTTCTTCCCTAGATCCGGCTGCTTGACTGGGAAAGTCTTAGCTCCTTTGGCTTCGTTCAAGCCCGACACACCTTTCGACCACCAGGACTACCATCACCATGACTCGCCTCACGCTGAAGGTCTTCATCGTGGACCAGAGTGTCACGAAAGTGATCCAGTTCGACAAAAGCATAACCGTCTTCGATGCTTGCCGCATCATCAGGGAAAAAACAACGGATGCCAACCTTGGACAAGGTACTGTATGTCTTAGGTTGCAGACTGTAAGTCTTAGGTTGCAGAATGGAAGTACGCAGTGTCTTATTTTAATAAGTGTCTGGTTTGTGTTCATTTAGTTTTAATTACAACGGTTGCAATGCTTTTCTTGTACATTGTAAATACTGATTTAGATAGAATAAATCTCTGATGTCGAAGATAATATTATGCCGTTTCTTGAATTTTTATACTGGAAGGGAATGTTGGAGTTTGTCTATTGACCCACTGTACAGATTTCTTCAGTGTTACAATCCCTTAATGACGCAGACTGGCTATTCGCATGTTAATCTCTCATTAAAGTAGCCATTGCTTTTTTCTACATTTCCATCTTGAAGAAAATAAGTTCACAGTGTCTGTCTTCGAAGCTTTGGGACAAAGTGTTTTGATGCCAGTTTCAAGCGTTGAATCAGAAATACGTCTTGTGTGTTTTTATTTCTATTTTGTTATGGATGTGTTATGATGTCCTTATCACTACCTATTATGAGGCGTTCATCTCTTTATGTCCGTTTCTTTTTCTTTCATGTTGTTCAAATGTACGCAAATGTGAACCTGTTTTTAACCCTTTCATACCTAAATTATCTTGTGCTGGAATGAGTAAGAATGAAAGTGTAAGAGTGAGTTTTTCAGGATTGATACTTTGCAGCTAACAATTACTTTTATGCACTAATCGAGTTGTTTTTAAATTCAACTATAAATACCATAAAACTCTAGAAAAAAGCTTTGAAGTTGAATTAGATTATAGTCTACATCCATTTTGAAAAGGTTAACATTGCATTGTACTGCCCGCAGCCAAGGATTATGGTCTGTTCGTCCTGAACACGAAAGGCGATGAGAGCAGCACCGGGGTGTGGATGGACCCCGGACAACCGCTGAGCTTCTTCCACTACCTGCAAGACCAGGACAAGGTGGAGTACAAGCGCAAGATGCGGCCCCTCAAAGTCCGCATGCTGGACGGGGCCGTCAAGACTCTCATGGTCGACGACAGCCAACCCGTCTCTAGCCTCATGCTCAGCATCTGCACCAAGATAGGTAATGTGACGCCGTGTTTGCACTAAAATGGATAACAATACAGCGTCTGCACTGAGATTTGCGATGAGAGTTGAATGGATAACATAATACAGCGTCTGCACTGAGATTTGCGATGAGAGTTCTAGTTTCGATAATCTTTTATGAATTTTATCTGTTGAGTTTGATTTGTATTTTACCTTTTTTCGTGCGCGGTGGCCGATGAGTAATGCCAGTGACTCCTGCTTGATCGCTTTTCCGCCGTTTTTTCTCTCTTCTTTCTTTGTTGATACATTAAGCAATCTCGACTCATTTCTGAGCAGTTAGAAAATTTTCATCTCAGTATATGTTGTAAATAATTTTGTGCACAAATGTATTGGCTGGCAGCTCACGAAGCTAATTCTATTTATGTTTTTACTCGGATTAAAAAGTCATACTTTTCGAGCGACATACATCAAGAAGAAATTACAACATAATGAAACAGTG
>VCRD01001359.1:17854-95568 GCA_006783055.1 Trinorchestia longiramus
TTCAGGGAAGAGCTGCCTGTCTGAAGCGTGTGTTATGCGCAGGTATTATGAACCACGACGAGTACAGTCTGGTGTACGAGCCAGAGCAACCAGAGGTGGAGCACAAGCCTAACTTCGGTACCCTCACCCTCAAGAGGAAGTACAAGGATGGAGATAAGGAGAGAGATGTCAAGATGGAGAACCTCAAGAAGAAAATCAAAACTGACGATGAGAGTGAGTCATTAGATCGCGCTGGTTTGCAGGGTAGTAGCTAGGTTGTACTAACGGGCTATGAGTTTATGACGAATAACGCTGCCTGAAGTTTATACAAATAATATTTTAGCCCTCATATATTTGAATTGGTGCTTGAAGAAGAATAGAAACATTCACGCAACCGCTGAAGCGCCGTCTCGCAGGCGACCGCAGCCTCGCTCAACAGTGCTTCTACCTTTTTATCAACTGAATACCTAAAAGGTTCAAATGCTATGTAATTAAAAACTTTGATTACCACTGAGTTCAATGGAACAAATGTGATTAAGATATCGTATCAATTACCTGTACAATAACTTTGTTAAATTATGAAGATACTTTATGGATGCATTGTATTTCCCGGGAACTAATTAAATAAAATGCACTTTCACCTAAACTATGGTGTAGGTTTACTTCTAAAACTTTTTGCACCACGAAATTTGACGACAAAATCACTTTTAAGTTCTCATTTTTCATGACTTTGGGTCACTCGTAACACAACTACTTTATCGTTGCAGTCAACTGGTTGGACCACAGCAAGGCCTTGCACGAGCAGGGCATCACAGAGAACGAGACTGTGCTGCTCAAGCGCAAATATTTCTTCTCCGATCAAAACATCGATTCCAGCGACCCCGTCCAGCTCAACCTTCTCTATGTTCAGGTTAGGAAACCCTGTCTATCAATCCAAATTCGCGTTGAAGAAACTCTACATTTGTCTCCTGAGTGTCATGTTCTTCTCGGACTAGCTGTACTCCAATTATTAGGGTGCTAGCTCTAAAGCGTAATTTCTGTCATTTTAGATTATGCAACCATTAATGAATGACCATTATCTGTACTCTAGTTTGATGAGTTACACATACTCTGGGGGTTTAACATTTTTTGGAAGTATGATAAATTATACTCAGCGAACGAACGCCGAGTTAGTTGGTTCTTGTGAGTAAAAATCTGTAGGATATATAGTTCATTTGTTAGGCAATTTTTCTTTATTCTTTTGTCTTGCAGTTGTGCAAGTCACAAACCGAGGCAAATGTGACGTTTAGGTAACCTATAACGGAGTCATGTTTGCTCCTGCCTTCTTTTTCATGATTTTTTAAAGCGATGTCACCTAAACAATTCCAACGCCATCTTGAGTTAGGTACGTCCAGTGAACTGGAAAAGTGGCATTGCAAATAACACTTATTTTTCATTAGAAATTTTATTCTTGTGGTACTTAGAATAGAATATAGCAACAGAAACCAGCTGTTTGGTCAATTGTTGGGCTGCGACCCAAGGCAGCCGTCACTTGTGTTCGAAGTGTTGATTATTTTGTACTGTGACAGTGTCGAGATGCAATTGTGGACGGAGCTCACCCTGTTACGCTGGAGAATGCGTGCACGTTCGCAGGTTACCAATGCCAGATCCAGTTCGGAGACCACAGCGAGACCAAGCACAGAGCCGGCTTTCTTGAGTGAGTTTCCATCCCACTGTTCGGGAGGGCTGCATCTATCAGTATTGCTCTATTGCTCTTCAGGCTAGTTTAGGAATTTTTTTGCTATTCTTCATTGCGTGACGAGGTAGTTAAGCTAATTTGGTTATTTGTTCGTTGTTAAATTAGCTGTTGGTGTTTGTCAATGCACGCCTCACGCGCAAGTGATGAAGTTCATTAAGGCGTGTGCAGCATCGACCTCACAATTAGACATCAGTTCTACGAGGCAGTACGCGATACTTTCTCATTCAAATTCAGAAATCGCTAAATTTGGCCGTCCGTACGACAAAGCCGCTCCCACACTCTGTTCTATCCGAAAATTCTTTTACTGTTATTATTGACTTTTTTCACCGTTCATTTATTTTACTGCTGCTATAGATGTAAAATTATAGCCATAACTAGTTTTCTTTTTGTGATGAGCAAATAGAGTATATGATGCGAGCGTCATATTCCATTGACTTAAATTTTCTTCTCGATGTCATACGTTCGCGTTGACCACCGGAGCTCTGCAGGCAAAATTTTAAAAGTACTATTGTTCGATGTAAAACTTTCAATTGTACTCGTTCTCTAATCGCATTTTTGTGTGGACCAAAAGAAGTCCTTCTGTCATGAAATGTAAGCAATTTTGTCTTAAGGATTGATTGATGTATTAGTCTCTACCGAAGTACGTTAGAAAACAGGACAGCACGACATTGTTTTGTCACGTGAATATTGTTATTACCATAAATGAACTCCAAGTTTTGCTTGGTTAATTGAGTTACATTTTTCGTCCCACATATTTTCATGATATGTTTTTCAGTTATGCAAAGGTTCTTCCAAATAATCGGTGGTTGTTGTTGAGGTTCCAGAAAGCATTTACTATCCCTAATGAAAACCAAAGCTACTGTATTATAACATCGGGGTAGTAATAAGATTCATTACATTGCTATGCCTTTTATTTACTTTTTACAATAATGCTTCGTTTGTTGCCAGCTTGAGGGAGATGTTGCCTCAGAGCTACGCCAAGCATAAGGGCATTGAGAAGAAGGTCTACAGTTGCCACAAAGCATGTGCAGGGAAAAATGAACTCGATGTAAGTCTCGTGTTTTGTCCTTTCCTTTTTCCTTACGTAGGGTCGTCAGTCTGTAGAATTCCAAAAATTCACCTACTTTCATCTGTAGATTTTCCATTTCGAGTTTTTTTACCATTACATCTATATTGTGTATCGTATGTCATCCTTAATGCACTAGAATTCGTTATATTTCACCTGTTTTCCATGGTTTTTAGATAAGACGATTCACACTCCTGATGTCCATCTAATATAACTTGAAAAAGACTACAGTTCATGAGTCTTTTCTTCATTATTCATCCTGATTATTTCCTACCTTACATATTAGTGTGATAAACTAGCGGAAATTAAACGTACTTTGTTTGAAATGAATTTTGTTTCTGATAAGCTCTGAAAACTCACTAACTTTCTGAAATTACAATATCAATGCCAAATTGATACGTGAGGCACACTGGGATGAAATCATATACAAGATAGTACTAGAAATCATTGGTCGTTCACAATTCACCAGTAGCTCGAAAGAAAATTTGGAAACAGTGGAAGAAAAATTAGATTTAAGGTACTTAGGAAGGTCCAGTTGCTCTCTTTCGAAAATCACGTCAATATTTGAATTGTCTGTTATGTTAGGTACTTGTAACGTGGTCGAAATTTTTCGAATTCCAATCCCATTTTTCATTTTAATGGTGTGAAAGCTACTAGGTATGTTCATCTGTGAACTTGTGCCGTTTACACAGCGACGAATACTGCATAAGTCATACATTACAACCTGTATGCTGTACAGTGTGTGCTGAATTTTCCTTTTATTTAAAATGAAGTACGAAATATACTCGTGCCACTATATCCTCCTTCCGTGTGTAGAGAATGATCAAAGACGATTCTGAACATTAACACAACCGTTGATATAACACAACCATTAATCGTGACTTTTTCTTATTGTTAGCATAGCTATTAAAAACGAAGATTATGGTCCGTAGCTCAGATACGATGGTTATTTCAGGCGAAGGTGTGTTACGTTAAGCTGGCTCGTTCACTGCCAACGCACGGTGTCACCTTCTTCCTGGTCAAGGAGAAAATGAAAGGCAAAAACAAGCTGACGCCTCGTCTGCTGGGCGTCACGAAAGAGAACGTCCTCCGTCTCGACGAGAAAACTAAAGAGATAATGAAGACTTGGCCTCTAACGACTGTCAGGCGCTGGGCGGCCTCTACAAACACCTTCACCCTAGGTTTGTGTCCTAGGTGTTCATCCAAACTAAGTATCCTATAATAAGGATATGTATTTTGTGTTAACGAACAGACTAGAAAAAACAATATCCTCGATCTCATCATGACAACCTTTGACCTCAGAATAATTGGACTAGAAGTTACGGATAAGATTGATGATCACCATATGATGGACTCAAAGTTGATGACCCTAACGATAGAACTTAACTCGAAACTACCTAAATTACAAACGATAAGACGACATTCCCACTGCTTTTGGAAATGTGTGCATCTTAGTTCCTTGTATATAAATGCCATGTATTCATTTGACTCGTCTAATGTTTCTTAATTGTATTTTTATTGCGAATTCCTTCATTTCAGCCTCATTTACAAGCACACTCGCACATTCTGCCTTGCAATATTTCACGCTTGTGCCTTACACCCCACTCCAGACTTCGGTGACTACTCGGACTCGTACTACTCCGTACAGACGCCTGAAGGAGAACAGATTTCGCAGCTCATCTCTGGCTACATCGACATCATCATGAAGAAGCGCAGCGCTTCCGACCATAAGGGCATCGCTGGTGACGACGGCAGTGCTATGCTCGAGGATAACGTTGCTCCCACCAAGTGCGTCTTGCTCTCACTGCTAGATGTTTGTTTCCGTGTCTTACTCCCACTGCTAGATGTTTGTTTCCGTGTCTTACTCCCACTGCTAGATGTTTGTTTCCGTGTCTTACTCCCACTGCTAGATGTTTGTTTCCGTGTCTTACTCCCACTGCTAGATGTTTGTTTCCGTGTCTTACTCCCACTGCTAGATGTTTGTCTCCGTGTCTTACTCCCACTGCTAGATGTTTGTTTCCGTGTCTTACTCTCACTGCTAGATGTTTGTCTCCGTCCCTTAGTTTCCATGTCTCTCTCTTCGATTACTTGTCGTAGTTTTTGTTTCTGTGTCTCACTGTTTCTTACAGCATGCTGAAGAAACGTACATTAAATGTTGAAACGATGCTGAAACTGATCGTTTCAGGATCCCTCTTTCTTTCCATGTATCACTTTCTTTCAGTATCCAACTTTTTCTTTCAGCCTCTCGCTTCCTTTTAGAATCCCACGTAATGTCTCTGTGTCACATTTAGTGTTTCCATGTGTCACTTATTGGTTTTGCGTGTGTAACTTTGCTTAATTTCATTGTACTTTTGCACGCCTTTCCTCTAGTGCGTTCTTGAGAGAATGTTGGTGTTCTTGCGCGTGAGGTTTGAGCGAAAAGAGTTCTATCAAATGGTAGGTAAGCAAAATATATTTTATGAATAATCATATTTCTGGCGAAAAAACATGGTTAATCTTATGTGAACCTCATGGGGCTAACATCAAGATTTTGATGCATTTCCGGACCAGTGCTTAAATGTTTTTACCTGAATGTTATGGTGAAGGAAAACGCTCGACCGTAATCACAGCCGTTCTTTCTGAAATGTGTATAAAATAAATTTATCCATTGCTCAAATGACCATGTTACTGTTTGAAATTAGCCTTAAGCATATTTGGTGCCTGAGTTGCTGTGCGATATTTTCATTTATGCACTCTGCTATATGTCAAGTTTGATCCGGTTTTTTCTCCCTTCTCCTTTGTTTCTTCATGTGGACTCGGCTTCTTTTGATACGCCTTAGTTGAGGCCACGGTTGTATAGGACCTTCATATTGTAACACTTAACCTGCTTGTGCAGAGCCACCATCATCCAGCACCAGGAAAGCGGCCATATCCACACAGAGACGGAATCCCTCGCTAAGCCAGCCATTATGATCCCTGGTGTCAATGGTGAGAGCTCACTTCAACACTAATGCACTGGTGTATGGCCACAGGAACGAGTCCATTGAATAGAATAGAATAGAATGAGGCTATAGGAACGAACCTTCTGGCCCATTCTTGGGTCGGATAATTACTTCGATAATTATTCGGTTGTTTACCCAAGTCCCATGCCGTATTTCTAGCCGCGTCAACCATGTCGGCAGCGGGATTTGAACCCGGGTCTTTCCGCTCGCAAGCAGATTCGCTCACCAGTCGACCAAGCTGGTGATGGTCGACCAAGCTGGTGATCGTCGTGTATTGGTGTATTCTTTAGTTGCTAACCAAGTCCTATGCTTATTAGTAGGAGTATACTGTGCTCTTGATGCTGAGCGCATGTATATTTTGCCCATAATGCTGAGGTGGTTAATGCCCCGCAAGGTAATGCTTACCTTAAGGTGGTCCCTAATTGTTGAAGCTTATCTAATAGCAAGGGCATAGTCTGGTGTTTCATGAGCTCAAAAAATACATTTTACTTATTGTAATGTTCACAAATACCAAACTCGAGCTATGTTAGTGAACAAACAGCTGTTTTCCTTTACATTACAAGTCTTCTGTTTATTGGATGTGGCTTACAGTATTTACATTCGTTCATTGCATACTTTACACGTTCAGTACGCAATGACAAGTAGCTGTTATAGATTCAGTTGTGTGCCAATTTTCAACTCTAACTCAAATATTCCGCATCGAAAGTTAAGGCTATTCCAGTTCCATAATATCATTGAAAATAATTGTAAATGCTTTGTTTAGTTACCTGACAAATGATCTCATTTCTGTTCTTCGGATATCGGTGAGTGGAATTACCAGACATGACACCATACTGATAACTCTGATAGTTACTCTCATTTCCTCAAAAATGCATGACCTTAAAACTTACTTGACTGCCTTTTGATACCGTGCATCATTCCTCAGATTGTTTTTATTGTGGCTGCTGTGTTATATCAGGAATATAATAATAATAAGTTGAATGAGCTATGCTATCTAACTACAAAGTCTGTTCAAAATTTTGTCCATTTTGTGCTTCAATTTGCTCGTAGTAAATTTGTATGTATCTACTCAAAGGCCCACGCAACTGGATATTAAATTGGTGATTGTTCACTGCTAGGCTCAGTATATTAATACTTCAGATTATACGATGTAGTGTAGATGTTGGGGGACTTTCACTAGTTGGTAAAATGTAGCTCCTTAGATTAATGAATGTAGCTATTATTATTATTATTATATTAAATATCATTAACTTCTGCCATAAAACAACGAGTTTTAACGTCTAAATCAAAGTATACATATATTGTAAGTATATTTTAATGTATAAATAAAGTATTTCTTTCTAAAGTATAATTTAAATTGCCAATTTATTAGTATTAGTACGCCCGCCTGCTGCTTACAGTCTCTCCTGCACTGTCCTTTCGCACGCCCAGCTGATGCAACTACTTTCTTTTCAATGCACACCACACACAATGTTGGTCACTGCATAGCTCTATTACGTGTCCTGAAAATTAGTAATTTTTGCTCTAAAATTTAGTTTTGAATCGCGTAAAATTTAATGGCCCTTCCAAGATTCACATAAATTTTTCCGTATCAGCTTGTTTTTGTAGCTTATTTCAAAATGATTTTCAAACTAATAAACGCAAGCAAAGTATAGCACGTTATTGCTAATAATGTTTTTACATTGAACTGGATTATTAGGTGAATATATATTTCATTGCTCATATTTTCGTTGTATATTGTTTTCATGAAGAACATGCATGAGTAACATAGTCAGGCACTCCAGTACCTTGCATGCGCTGCAGCTGCAAACCACCACCCCTTGTTGAGCTTACGTAGCCTTTGTGTGGCCGGCCTTCATGGTCCGCTGCTATAGTCTAGTAGTTCTTTTTTCTTGCGTACGTTTTATTTCTTTCTATCGCATATTTCAGAACCTTCAGTCAAGATGTAAACGTTTTTTTTATTATTATTTGACTATTGATATCTGATTTAGTTACATTTTCAATTCTTTCACAATTATAGATCATTAATTTTGTACCCTATATTTTGTTTATTTTCTGTATTCATTTGTCATAACTTCACTGTCCACATCTTCGTTCGTACCGTCATCCATTCATGCTAGAACAGCCCTTCCCAGTACCAAGAGCTCCCTTTCTACCCCTCCCGGCATCCAAAATGTCTCGCTCACTCTTCTAAACCTTTCCCCTCGGGGCGGTGGGCTGTCCACAGGTCCGCAGAACATCAACCGAGGCACCTTACCGAGCGTGCAGATGGGCGCCTTCGTGGGGCAGATCAACTGGGCGCACAAAGCCCCTTCGGTGAGGATACTTGATGCTCTCAGTCTCTTGCGTTACTCTTTGGGGGAGACCAATTGTCTGGCCAATTACTAACAAAACTTGTTTGTTGAAGCTTGAAGACGTTAACTGTTTTGTTACCTGCAACTCCAGCAACGTCATCTTAATAAATGTAATTAGGTTGTAATCTGTGACCCCTGTACAGTTACACGTATCAATCATCGTAGGGTCACTGACGATACCATTCGTGACCCTCGGTACACTAGGGCAGAAGAACATCTGCTACGTGGTTCACAAGTATTGTGTATTGGTGTGCGTTTTATGTGACGACACCGGACATGCTTTTGATGGGAGCTCTGGAATTTTTTATTTTCAGCAACATTCGTGCGAGATGGCCGTCCAAACTGACCTGGCAAGCCCTGCATTTGAAATCCCTCTTCATTGACCTGCCCTGTATTTTATGTCTCCTGGTTAAGTTGTAATATGAGAGAGTAGCCTGACTTTCACATCTGCTATTTGCACGATGACGCTCTTCATAGTGTGTTTGATATGCTGATGAGAATCATTTGTTATATTCCCATCAGAAAATGAAAAGAATATCGATTATGGATTGAGATCTTAGTATCCTAAAAGCACGTTCACTTCTACGGATTAAGCTGAAATTAACTCACGCACTTTACTGCTTAAAAGATTTTATCTTTCCACTTCCTAACGATTAGAGCTGTGCTATAGCTACTTGAATATTTTCAGCATTAAGAAGCGAGTACAAATCTAGCTTAACTAGTAGTCGCTCACGACCTCAAACCGTGAGTTGCATTATGTGTTGAAGTGAAGTGTTCTCACTCCATACAACTCTCAACAATTTATTTTCTATGGATTGAAATTGGTGATAGACAGGGCAATTTACTTATGATGGATTGAAGTTAGTGTTAGGCAGGACCATTTAGTACTTCATTGTTGATAACCCAGTCTACTGTGGCAGGTCTTCCTGATAAATTCTCGCTGGACTGGAGGAGTCTATAGCTGTTACTTTATTGTCACATAGAGCAGATAGACATACCCTGATGTTTTCCCCTGGATAAGACATTAGCTCTGGGTTAATTTAGAGAGTAAAGCTGTCCAGGTTACTTGACCTTGCCCTCTTGATCTATAACAGCGTCACTCCTTCACCTCTGAGGTCTGTGCTAAGGGACTCAGTGGGTATAGGGTAGGAATTAGGCATTCTTTCATCGCATGTGTAGACTCATTTGTGTGGAACAAATTCGGTCGTTTGTAACATTCATTTAGATGAGAATGTTTGTCATTATTACATCTAATCATGAATAATTTCTTCTATGTATCTTTCATTTTTATTTTCTCATACCGTTTCTTCTGGATAGTTATGTCGTCATTAATTGTGCTTGCTACACTTGTCCTATTGTGCTACTAACTGGCTAATATAATTTGTTCTACGGTATGTATTTTCTGTTCTGTTGCCGTTGTCACTTCTTCTATGCTTCTAAATTTTCATTTTATTTGTAGGGGCGACTAAATTAAAAGTTATTGTCATTTTGGTAGTGTACCTTAAATATTTTCGTATAAATATTAAATTTAAAATTGAGGTAATTTAAACTTCAGTGCTCTAATTTTTTTTTGTAGTGGCTGACGTTGATAGATCGCACTAATTGAAGTCAGCAGCTTCCAAGACAGCTTTTCTTGCTTGCTGGTTTTTCTTTATTTGAACAGCTAGTTTAATATCCTCTTATCCACGTAACTAAATCTAATCTAAGTTTTCAAATTAAACACTTTCGAACTGGAAGTGGCTCAGGCAACGACGTTATGTAAATTTTCGGACTTTTTTTGCTTGGTGACGCCATCGGTTGTTCTCTAAAATTTAATGAAAATAATTTAGTTTGTTCTACGTGGGTAAAGTTTAGCATTAAATCTTGCCTCACTGAAAAATGAATGGGTAGATGTTTCTTAGGTATGCATGTTTGAGAGGATAAGGATCTGTTACATCTATCTGCTAAATTTTTTTGTAAAGGAGGAGAGAAAAGTTGCTCGAAAATGTCGATTACGTGCAGTGCTAATGTGAAAAAAGTGTACTAATAGTTGAAATTACCGAAAAAACAGTTCGAGACTAAGAAGAATTTATTAAAAGTGGTTAACAGGAGGCTTTTAAAAGGAGTGGGTAGGATTTAATAAGACAGGGTATGGAACCGTCGAGTTTGTCGGGTGTAGTGTGCTTCTTGATCTTGTTCCTGAAGAGGTTCAAGAAGGGAGGTAAAAACGAAGTAAAAGAATTAAAGTTTCCAATAAAGTGGTTTATGTAGCAGTAGCAGAGAAGAAAGCGTTTGAGGAAGAGCTGCAAACAAGACACTGAAACACAAAAGGCATATTGTGTGAAGAAGAGACTGATGAAAAAGTAGTTGTAAGAAGTGAAAAAAGTGAACAGATCGTCGGAAAGAAAAAGAGTAACGAAATGAAGGTTGTAGGAGCATCATGAGGAGGTTAATATACGAGCATTAGAATCTCCATCAAAAAAAGTATAGTACAAAGAGATGGAGTTAGAGAAGCACGAACTGGGAAGGATGAGATAGAAGAAATAATATCGAATGGCCTGGCATCAAGGATCTTAGGAGATGGTGATAGTGAAGGGCAGGCAGTAGTGTCTAAGGAGGATTGTGAAAAGGATAGGAAGTGGTTAACAGTAGTGTTTAAGCTAGGAGGACGCTTGTACTAGGTAGGCCAATAGGGGACCAATAGTAAGAACTGAGAAAGAAGGCTGGCGACAGATATGAAGTCTTTCAACTGTTGGCGCCTCTTCGTTAGTTCCCGATGAAGGTCTCACAATAAGAGCTTACAGAAGTTTGACCGTGGCCAGCATAAGACTCGTATTCCTCTCACGGAGGTAGAGAACGTTTAGGAATAATGTTAATTCTCCCTAGATTTCTTCAGGAGTGTTGCTGACAAATCTTCGTATAGTCAGTGGTAAAAGTACTATGTGAACTACCTTGCTGCAGGTAAGATTGTGGCTGATTTGTGGACAATGCCTTGTAGGATATACTCGTACCATTGCTGTGTTGAGCGTGCGCAAAGCTGGGATTCTGAACCGAGGGAACTCGTTCCTTCGTGATGTACACTCCTAAAATCACTAGTTTTCACTTTGGAATGAGTTTCTGTTGGAGCATAGTCTCTTAAGTACAATTACACGTTATCCTCTAGTGATACTTAATTTTCTTTGAGTGATGAATATTTACTGAGACAGAAAATTAGGATTACTGTGAAAATTAACTATATATGGTAGTGAGGATTAATGAAGCCTCGAGATGGACGTTGCTTCTGAAGGTTCAGAATCATAGCTGATCAGGTAGAGAGACAACAAGCAGCGCCCTGCGCCACGCTTAGATACTTGCTCGTTGTGACGCTTTGACCTCACAATGTCGTGTTTTCCTTTACAAGCTTCGCGTCTGGGGAAACTCAAGGCTCAAGTACGTGTTTTTTCTTATCACAAGTCATGTTCATAATCGTTTCTATATGTTAACCAGAAATGCATCTAGAAGTTACGTAGTTACTTTGTTTCTTCATTTACTATTTGTGCCTAAGTGAGGCCAAGCTATTTTTCTTGTTTTTTGGTGGTGTGCCATTTGTGCTGCCCTGTATACTTGCATCAATGCATCAAATATTGCATTCTTCCAATAAAATATTTGAACAAGTAACAAGTGTGATTATGAAGCGCCTCTTACTTATACAATACTCTTTTAAGAATCAGAAACCAACAATCTTGTTATTTTCAGAGCTTACTTGAGAACTTTACTATAGGCTGTTGAAAAAATTGCCTGAAGCACTACTCGTATTCATTATTTTTATATTGCTTCATTGCTTTACGTTACATGTTTTAAAGTTTCCAGGAAAAAAAGTTGTTTATGTACATAATGTTAATGTGATTAACTTTCATTCCACATTCCACTGTAAACATCTTAAAATACTGGTGATAGTGTTTTAAAATTTGCTAGGCTAGTTTTCTTACTTTTGTATTACATTCTATTGAGGAAAGGATCCTTCGAAAAGCAGGTATTTTGAGACTAAAGTTGTTTGAACACGTGGAGTGTTTTCGAAATTGTAATTAACCATTGTCTTAGAATACTTTCTACCTGATTTGCCTTGTTGTTCGCTGTTTGCATATCCTGTTGCCTCAGGATGCGTCTCATAGTTTTAGCTCCCACCAAACCATGACCAACACAAGCTTCTTAGTGTATCTCTGAACCAGTGGTTAGTAAAACCTGTTTTTTGGTATACAAACGTTTTAGCCCTCCAGCACTGTATGGTTCTACTCGTAAATGCTAAGAAGCATCTCTATTTGAATGAGATTCCCACATCATAATTATCATGTGTTACGGTGCGCAGACTCAGCATCTGCAGGTGTCGAACGTCACACTGAGCAAACCTCAGCGAGCTCTCATCTCGACGCTGGAGAGCGGTCAGGAAATCATCACCACGTGCACGGAGGAGCTCGACACCAAGGCCCAGCTGCCTGAGCTGGGCTCTGACCCAGCGTCTGTGCGCTGGAAGCAGGTCACGCTTGACAGCAACAAGCAGACAGTCACCTCACAGATCGCTGCCATGAACGCGGCCACGGCTGAAGTCGTCACGCTCACGTCCTGTGAGTTGTGGTTACCTGTAATAATATCAGGGCAGTCATTCTTCTCATTTTAGTGGAGTTTTGTCGTTCAGCATTTTAGTTTGGCTTTGGCGTTACTGTAGCTAAATTAGTGAAACTGCTGTTATCCTAGGGTCTGATGGCTTTAAATCTCATTATGGTTAAACCGTTGCCACGCAAGTAGCTGTGTACAGTGCAGTCCCTCTGTGGCCTCGCTCATCGCACCTAGGGGTGCTAATGAAAAGATTCCAAAACGCAGCTCCGAATTTGATGATCCCTGTTAAATACGTACACATAAATTGTACACCTGTCAGTTTTTCTAGTTATCTCGTGTAGCCAGAGAAAAATTTGTTTGGTTTGTTTTTAGATTTTACATTTGTTTATTCTCATTCAGTGGGAATACAATTCTAAAAGAAAATTATTCCTCTTCGAAAAGTATTTAGTATGTCACGCATATCATCTGATATTACCATGAAATTAAACGCCGAAACGAGTTCCGGAGCGGCAGAAACTTAGTGAAACTCAGTGTTTATGTTCCACGGATGGGTTCATTGCAGCGGTCCACGACGAGGTGGACCATACGGCGGTGGGGGCGGCGGTGCACACGATCACGAGCAACCTGCCGGAAATGACGAAGGGCGTGCGCATGATTGCCGCACTACTCGAGACTGACTCAGAGTCTAACAGTTTGCTCTCTGCCACGCGCAACCTCTGCTCTGCCTTCAGCGATCTCCTTGCCGCTGCTGAACCAGAGAAAGTGAGGCTTTATTTCTGTCAACTGCATCGAAGTTTAGAATGTGTGTTACTCAAGTGAGCTAATGGGCACTTCGTTCACGTTGTCTTTCTGGATTGGATCTCTACAAATGAAAGCTTGGTTACACAGTCGCTTTTGTGAATCCGCGAGAAATTTTCTCCCAGGACATGGATATTAATAATGTGACACTTCCTACTACAGTTCAATTACTAAAAGTATCGCCTTGCTTCATTTGTATATAATTATTTGATCTCTATTGTGGAAGTGCTCGTGATAGAGAACCAGACCATCTCATGGCTTTGGTACCAAGTCGAGTTTAGTACACAGACTTGATCTTGTTATTCTAAATTTGCGGGCATACCATAAGTAATACATTGCGACCCTCAGTTATAAATTCTCCTATCTATTGGTTTTGTTCTTTGCTACTTTTTTGTGAATTTATGCCTGGGTTTCTGTTAGTGAACAATGTATTCATTCACTCCTAGTTGAATTGAGCTCCAACATGTTGCATGTGCTCTTTCTGAAGCCAAGTTGATCATGTTTCGATTTTAGGAACTGATGACTACACCATTGCCGAATAATATGGTGCATTTTCGTATGTCTGCTTGGAAGTCTCTTGTAACTTCTAATATTTTGAAATCTGATTTTTTCAGTTCTTAAAGTTTTATTTATTAGTATATTAAGGGAATGACTCGATCTAATTTGCAAACGAACTCCATTTATTTCCGTGCAGCTTTCCGGCCCTCGTCCGGGTTTGATGGGTGCTGCCTCCAAGGTTGGAGAGGCAAGCAGCGCCGTGCTGTCTACCATCGACTCAGGGCATCACCACCAGACACAGGATCTGCTGCTGGGATTCGCCAAGGCTGTCGCCAACACCACAGCTGCCCTGATACTCCGCGCGAAAGCCGTGGCAGCGCGTTGTCCCGACGAGCACAAGCAAAACCGCGTCATCACGGCCGCTACTGCATGTGCACTCGCTACGTCCCAGCTCGTTGCTTGCGCTAAAGTCGTTGCTCCTACGCTCGAAAACCCTGCATGCAAAGAACAAGTGACTGCTGCTTGCAGAGAGGTCGGTCGGGCTGTGCAGGAGCTGGTGGCTGCCTGCCAAGACGCGACCGATGATCCTGAACTGCGCAGAGGCCTCGAATCTGCCTCTCGAGAAGTGAGCCAAGCTCTAGATGAGCTCCTCGACCATGTGAGAACGGCTGGGCAGGCGGCATCTTCCACTCACGATACTGCTCTCGACATCATCCTGTCTTCGAGTGATAAACTCATGGCCAGTCATGGCAATGCGGCTGAAATGGTCAAGCAGGCTAAGATCCTTGCGTCAGCCACAACCACTCTCATCCAGACCATCAAGATGGAGGTTAGAATGACCACAAGCGTTTCATTCAGAAAAGTCTTCATTTCTAAAATAAATGAAGTTCTAAATACTTCGGTTATATGTGTGCAGTATAATACAATTTAAAAGTGAACTGTAAACACATTTCTTAAAGTTTTGTTCCCCTTGACATGCTTGATTGGTCCACTTTTAGTAATGTTTGTGAACGTTAACCAAGACATTTTTGTTCAGGCTGAATCGACGAGCGACCAGAGCCAACAGAACAAGTTGCTAGCAGCTGCTCGCCAGCTGGCTGACGCCACATCACGTCTTGTGGAGGCGGCCAAGATGTGTGCTGCAACCCCCAACGATCCCGTGAGACAGGAGGTGAGACAACGCTTGAAGCTTCATAATTTTTTATTGTGCATTGGTGAACTTCTTTGCAGCGGGTTTTGTTCATTTTTTTTCTAGATATTTTTGAATGTTCTCGTAGTTGTAGCCTTGCCTGTTCATCTTTTTAATATTGTTCATATTCCAGCTGCAATTTTAATTTTTTGTCTATAGTTTATTGCATGAAGGACTGGAAGCTTAATGTCGTATGCGTGCTGCATTGTTGCGGCCATGCTTATTTTATATTTTTCAAATCGATCATAACCCAGATGTGTTTTCAATACCGTGTCCATACACAGAAGAATGGAGATTTGATTACGCATGTGTGTTGCAGGCTCTATTGGAAGCCGCCTACACAGTGCGCCGCACCACGAACTCGGCTGCGTCTAACGCCCTTAAGAAGAAGATCATCAAGCGGCTGGAGAGCGCTGGCAAGCACGCAGCTGCCGCCGCCACGCAGTGCATGGCCGCCTCGCAGGGCGCAGGGCCCCACAACTCTAGCATGGCCTCGCAGGAGTCGCTTATCACAGACTGCAGGTTTCCACAATGAGTCTCCTTTTATTTCTTCCTGGGAAACAATAGCCATACACTTGAGAATTTGAAGTCTGAATTTTAATATTTTGTTTTTAAAAACATCTTTAATATATAATTTTTTATCTCTATAAGCAATTGCTCATATATTTCTTATTCATTCATGGGAACCGTCTAACACAGTGGTTCCCAACCTTTTTGTGATCAAGTACCACTTGGAGGTCCCGTACAGTCGCCGCGTACCACCTGGTTCCAGAGAAACTAAATTCGATCAGATATCACTTTATTTCCATAATTGTACAAGTATAACACGCAAATCAACTAAGATTTGCTAACTACAAATCGTTGCCAGGTTATCCTGTGTTAGGCAGTGAACATTTTTGTGAAGTAAAAAATAACAAAATATAAATTGTTCATGACCCCGAAAGTGTTCGCGTACCACTAGTGGTACGCGTACCACAGTTTGGGAACCACTTGTCTAACATTATCTACAAATAGCCATTTAACGCCTGTACAATGTACTAGGATATTGAAAGTTACTAATCGGTTACTTTGAAATATTCTGCAAAATAGTCTTTGTGTATGTAGAAGTATCAGACCTACTAAAGTTATCGCTGATGGGGAGGAAAGCTTTCGTTTTTTCTTTTTCTTGTTCGCCTCACTCAGGGCTCTTACCCTCGTAGTGTGTATAACTATACTTATTTTGATATTCGTGTACATTTGTTGCTCAACTTATTTTCGATTCTAGAGATCTATTAATTATTCATATAAGAGGTATCTCCAACAATATATTCTTTGTTCTTCTGAATGGTGTTCAAATTATCTTATAAATTTATTTGGTTGGTAGAGACACGGCTGACGTGATCCCTCGTCTGGTGGAGGCAGTGAAGGGTACCATCGCCAATAGCGATGACGTGCACTGTCAGCAGTCGCTGCTCATTGCTTGCAACGCGTTCCTGACGCCAGCCGGCAAGATGGCCGGTTCAGTGAAGGCTGCGTTACCCACAATCAGCGACCCAGCCACCAACCTGCAGTTGACGAACTGCAACCGCCAGTTCGTGTCAGCACTGTCAGAGTTACGTAGTGCATTGTGCAAAGCAGAAGAGGCATGCGGCTCGGGTGAACTGGAAGCTGCCATGCAAACTTGTACAGAACTCGACCACCAGCTGCAGGGTCTGCAGCAGCGACCAGCGAATCAGCCCCTACCTGGGGAAACCCTGCAGCAAGCCATGACTGATGTCACTAGTCTGAGCAAGACGGTGGGGGCGAGACTGGCGCAGCTCATGACGGCAGCGTCGCAAGGCAATAAGCAGGACAGCGGCGCGTCGGCACGCGACACCGCCACCGCCCTGCAGCAACTCACCAACGCTGCAAGGGCCGTGCAGGCCACCACAGGTATGTTTCTTGTTTTACAAATGCTCTTATGCTCTGCCATATTGGGCGTCCGAGATCCAGGTGCTGCAAGATAATGTATAAATTTAAAAATTTTCTTATGTATGTTTATTTTTCTTGTATTTATTTTGTGCTTTCCTTTCAATTTGTGTGAAGGAATAAAATGAAGGGTTCTGAACTAACACTACAGTATAAAATTTTCTTTGTTTTTATGTGTATTTTTTTCGTATGTTAGTAAACTTTATAAAATACTCGAGAATACCTATTATATCGTTTCAAAATACTTTCATAGTAGCTGGGCCGAAATCCCTGAGTAATCAAGAAGCCCTGTTGAATATGTCTACTATCTGATTATGAAATCAATGAAGATATGTTAGTTTTGGGGAATACTGATTGATAACATATGACGGAGCCAAATGATGTGTGTGATTAGACTCGTCTTTGTCAACTTTTTTAATGCTGAAGGAGAGAGCTGAGCTTTATTTTGACTAGTAGCTTGCATTGTAGTTAACTATATATTGGTTTCACTATTTATTAAGCCTAATTTAACTCAGAAGTACAAGACAGTTTAATACATCACGTGCCCGAAAACGGGCGTAAACTTGGAGTTTTTGTACACTTTGTTAATTAATTTCTTAAGGAAACTTCATTTGGCGAAAATATCAGTATTTTTGTGTCTCATTATTACGGCAAAATATTTCGTATTCTATTTCTCCAAAATACTTCTCATTTAAGAAACTATAAATATTCAGAACTTTTATGCTTAGTGAAGTTTCATTCATATGTACCTCAAATTTGAAGGTGATTTCGTCATCCGCGCAGGTGAGCCCCAGGAAACTCTGATTAGCGCGTGCAGGACAGTGATGCAGCGGTGCCACAGCCTCCTCATGGAGACACACTCGCTACTGTCATCAGGTTTGGCTCCAGATTCCATTAGCCACCAGAATCTAAACATGGCTGCCCGCAACGTAAGCCAAGCAATCAGTTCGACCGTGGCAGCCCTACCCGTTAATCAGGCCGTCGATGAGGCTGTCGTGAGCATCGACCACTACGTCAGCAGCCTTGAGATCCGCCTGCAGCAGACCACGTCCACCAAGACGTACGCTGTCCTACAGGAGGAGTTGACGGAGGCCGCACATCGTCTCGAGGCCGCCAGTGCTGACGTTGTCTCTGCCGCGAAGACGGCACCGCATCAACTCGCTCCCGCCTCTAAAGGTGCGTATCACTCGTACTCACTGTGAAATTCAAATGAAGTAGTTTCATAGCCTGTACAAGTTTTTATTTAACTATTTATTCATCTTTTATATTGAAACTTAGTTTACACGACCATTAATTGAAAGGTGTATGGTACTAAAATTACTAGTTTGATGTTGGACAATAATAATTGACTCTCATTTGCGATTCAATGATATTTCTAAAGAAATAATTGTATTATTTGACAAGACGCAGACTTTTACCATTATGTTATGGTCGGTTTATTTGTGCCTTATTACAGTATTTTTCTTTGTCATTGGAAAATTTGTGCATCATTCACATTAACTGTTACCTTCAGGCATGTCGAACGCACTTGGTGATGTGGTGGGGGCCGGTTTGGGTGTGGCGTCCACACAAACGCAGGAGGTGCGAGGCAACATCGTTATCTCACTGAAGAGCGTTAGCACAGCGTCTTCGAAGTTACTTACCACAGCCAAGGGCGCTGCGTCCGATACAAGTAGCTCAAGCAACAAGGGGGCCCTGCAGCAGGCGGCGCGGTCCCTTACGGATGCCATCAACGGACTCATCGACGTGTGCACAGCCGCAGCGCCCGGTCAAAACGAGTGTGACAGCGCCATCAGAGCTATGCAAGCCAACAAGACTCTCCTGAACAACCCCAGCGAGCCTGTGTCGAACGCGTCCTACCACGAGTGCATCGAGTCCGTGATGGAGCGCAGCAAATCACTGGGTGATGCCATGACTGGCATCGCTAACCACGCCAAGTACTTCGAGCATGAGAAGTTCAGCAAGTCGGTGAAAGATGCTAGTTCTGCTATCTGTGGCCTGGTGGAGGCTGCTGCCCAGGCTGCCTACCTTGTTGCCATCTCAGACCCGACTAGTGTTCTGGGCAGGCCTGGTCTGTTGGATCAGAGTGCCTTCTCTCGAGCCTATGACGAGATTGTCAAGGCCTGTCAGACTCTCCGTAATGACCGAAGTGAGCAGCATCAAGTTCTTTCGGCGGCCACGGTAATTGCCAAGCACACTTCAGGGTTGTGCAACGCGTGTAGGACAGCTTCATCCACCACCTCCAACCCTGTTGCAAAACGTCACTTTGTCCAGAGCGCCAAGGACGTCGCCAACGCGACTGCCAGTCTTGTCAAAGAAATCAAAGGTGATGCGCCTATGGAAATATGATAAGCTTCTTGCAGAGTCACGCCTAGAAAATTATAGCGGATATTTTCCAAGTACTCTTGTATTTCATGAGCGGACACAAAATTGAGCCAATTTTATCTGATAAAAAGTTGTAAATGGTTGGTCATTGTTGAATGCTGTTTCTAAATCCCTCATGTCTATACCTGCTTAAAGAACGTTAAAAATTTGATATTACTTTATTTGCGTTACTAAGTTGTTTGCGTTTTTCAGCCTTGGATCAGGACTATTCAGTGAGCAACCGAGCCCGCTGCAGCCAGGCCACATATCCTCTGCTGGAGGCCGTCGAGAATCTTTGTGCATTTGCTAACTCGCCTGACTTTGCCTCTGTGCCCGCCAAGATCTCCGTCAAGGCACGCAATTCACAAGCGCCCATCACTGAGGCTGGTGAGAAAGACCTCCCTAGATTCATCTTTATACTTGAAATTATTCGATTTTTTATTTGAACATTCTATATGCTGGTCTGACGGTATTGTGAAATTATTTATAATGGTCCTCTGCTTCTTTAAATATATTTAGTACATGAGTACTGGAAAGATAGAAATAAATGATAAAAGAGATACCAGTACATAGATTCGTTTTTTGTCGGTTTTTTTAATTGCTTGCAACTTTTGACTAGTGTTTTTATTCATGGACGATTGAATAATGTACCTTTTCTTTCTTTCTTTCTTTCTTTCTTTCTTTCTTTCTTTCCCTCTTTCTTTCATAATTTTTCTCTCATTCTTTCTTTTTTCCTTATCATTTCCTTGCAACTTATCTATTTCTAACTTGTGTTTTTGTTGGTAGGCCACGATATCGTAGACGGCGCCTGCGCGATGACCATGTCAGCCAAAAGTCTTGCACTCAACCCCAAAGACCCTCCCGCTTGGCAAGATCTCGCTATCCACAGCAAGAAAGTCTCTGACAGCATCAAGCGGCTCGTTGGGTCCATCAGGTAGTTCGATCGCTCTACTGAACTGCGATGTTTAGTTATGGTTCAGTTGAGTTCTCTCTTTGCCTTTAGTACTTCAGCTTGATTTAAACTGTTCCCCTTCTTGATAACTAAACATTTGTCTGTAGTAATGTGGATGTATTCTTGTAAGGCAAATTTTAGCAATGGAACGTTCAATATCAATAGATTTTTCACTATACATTATAATCACTTCTTCGCATGGCACTTGCTATTCCACCATATCATGTGATTGAAGTGTCGCTCAATTATTAAAAATTTCTGAGGTTCCAGTCATTTTTCGTTTAGCTTAAAAATATGCTATCTTGCGAAACCTGTGTATTGAAAAACAGACTTTTCAATTCTCTCTGTTTCATGGTCGAGCATTTATATTACATTTGTACGAACGTAGCACATGTGAAAAAACTTGAGCTACGTTAAACAAGTATCGAACCTTCATACTCTCCGTCACTCTGTCAGCATGCATACCCTTGTAACCGCTTGGCCCTAGTAGGTACGAGAATGTATTTATCCTTCTCTGACTCCAAGTTGTTACTCAAGTTGTTCAGTTCAAGTTGTTACTTGGTTGAACTGGTCATTTTTCGATGATGAGAGTTCTATTTGTAATTTTATTTGTTCAGCTAAGATCAAAGTACATAGGAGGAAACATTTCTGGGGAAATGTTTCTAAAGTGCAATTTTTTCTGTACAATAAACTTTCCATTACCATCCTTGTTTTTTACGTACAGGGACAAGGCACCTGGCATGAAGGAGTGTGACGAAGCCATCGACAAACTGAACATGAACATTCGTAATTTGGATCAGACTTCTCTGTATGTACTGGACCAGAATCTTGCCCCTAAGACTGAGAGTAACTTACAAGGTTTCAACGAACAAGTTGATAACGCTGGGCGGGCTCTACTTGAGAACATCGACAAAGTCCGGCATGCAGGCAAAACTGAGTCTGAGAAATTGAGTCATGCCATCATTCAAATGACGAGCTACGTGGATCCCATGGTCCACGCGGCTATTGGCTCCGCCTCTCAGATGATGAACAGCAAGCAGCAGATGAGCATGCTCGACCAGACCAAAACTGTTTGCGAGTGCGGCCTGCAGCTTCTGTATTGCTGTAAGGAGTCTGGCGGTAACGTGCGCGCTTCACACGCTCACCCTGACGTGGACGATGCTGCTGACACTATGAAGGAAACTCTCCACGAACTGCTGTCGACAGTGGAGAGCATCGCTACCGAAGCCGGTGTTGTGTCAGGCCTCATTGAATCGATCACTACTTCTATGAACAAGATGGGCGACCGGTCTGCTGCATCGCAGGTGGACGAAAGCAGCTCTTTCGTGGACTACCAGACGAGCATGGTAGCTGCTGCTAAGGAAATCGCTCGTCTCGCTCAAGAGATGGTCTCTAAACTGTCTGCAGACCCCGGTCAACTTGGTCAGCTCGGTGCTAGCGTCGCACACCAGTTCAATAAGCTGGCAAGTGAAACTGCAGGAGCCATCTACTTATCCTCGACCCCTGACGTGGCAACAAGGCTTCGCACAAGCGTGCATGAATTAGGGCAATCGTGCATCACTCTCATCCAAAATGGAGGGGCTTGCCAGAGTGCGCCCCACGATACGTTCTGCCAACGGGACATGGCGGAGGCGGCTCGACATACTGGTGAAAAGGTAAAGCAAATTACATATTTTAATTTTTCCTGCTTTTATTGTAGGCTTTAGATTTTTTTCGATACAACACGTTGATGATGAGTGATCTTCATATTTAATATGTCTAAGAACTACTATTTAAGTGAATACGCTGTTTCATTGAATTTTGTTTAGTGTTGACCATTCTGTAGAATTTTAAATTCAGCGCTGCAGAGCTATTGAAATTTTAATTAATCACTGTATCTTATAGGTGGTCCACGTGCTGGCAGCCCTGCAAGCGGGATCCCAGGGCACTCAGGCGTGCATCAATGCCGCCTCCACTGTGTCTGGTATCATTGGAGACCTCGACACGACCATTATGTTCGCCACAGCAGGCACGCTCAACGCTGAGAACGATGACGACTGCTTTTCCGACCACCGTGAGAACATCTTGAAGACGGCCAAGGCGCTTGTGGAAGACACAAAGACGCTGGTGGCTGGAGCTGCTTCATCACAGGAGCAGCTTGCTGTCGCAGCCCAAAACGCTGTCGCAACTATCGTTCAGCTGGCAGAGACTGTCAAGAGTGGCGCTGCGTCTCTGGGCGCCAACAACCCTGACCCACAGGTACAAACTTGGGTCCTTACGCAGGGATGACAATTTTGTACAGGATGCGGTAACATAATTTTTTTTAAGCAAAGTGCTTTAAAAAAAACCCTGCGATTTTTCATACTAAGGTGTACTGCGTGAGAGATTTTCACTTGGATTTTTTCATGTTCAGTTGTTGGGGATGATATGTATCAAGGTTCGGCGTCAGCGCCTAAATATTTGAGATTGGTGCAATACTGAGTTAGGTACCAACTTGCATAGCAGTGTCACCACGCGCTTTATCCCTGACTTTCGCCAGGTGATGTTGGTCAACGCTGTGAAAGACGTCGCCATGGCACTTGGAGATCTCATCCACGCCACTAAAGCTGCGTCTGGCAAGTCCATCCACGACCCCGCCATGACGTCACTCAAAGAGTCCGCCAAGGTAGGTACCACCACACGCGTGCCCTTGGAGCTAATGATTTAGTGCGGCTTTTTCTTCAAACTTTCTTGTTTGCTATTGAACACTTTTTGTAACGCGCTTGGTACCTATTCAAAGTCTTGTGTTCAAGCGGCCTAGTAAAATTAGTTCCTGCAATTTGATTTATTCCCAAAGGCATTCGGAGCTTATGCCAATAGATGCCTAACTCCCTTCTGTGCGTCCGCCGTAATATGACTTTCATTACTTCGAGGAGAGTTTGTTTGCTGCCCGCATGCGCCTCGCGTGATGCTTTAAAATGCCTCCTTCCACCGAGCTTACCTCGCTTATAATCATCTGAGGCTGCTATGCTATTGAATAATTTACTAGCATGCTCTCTTTAGGTTCTTACGAGAGCTGTTTAATGGTTTATTACATTGTGTCACGTTCGATAGAACTTTCCGGTCACTCTGACACTGTTATTAGAAAAATGGTGAGAATTAAGTATGTTCTATTCTCATGAACTTTAAAACTTCTATAGACCAACTTGAGAATTGATATTGTCTCTGGCACGCCATCATGTGCCTTGCATAACGTTTATGGTAAGAATATGAAATGATGTGTGTAGTAATGAAATTTGAGCTTCACTGACTGAAAAATGAACTGCAAAGATTCTCAAGTAGAAAAGCCTCTACTCTAAGAAACAGCTGTTCCGTTTAGTTTTAGTGTTGTATGTAGTAGAAGATATTGTAGTCTCGTTTTTGCTCTTACGTTTATCTGCTGTGAGATCATTTTGATCAGACCGTTATACAAGTCACCAGAGATATTGTACGCGTTTTTAGTATAATTTGATATTCCTCGCTTGCTAAAATAACATTTGTGTGAATTATCAGAGTTCATAGTGAATTTTTATCAATAGTTTTTGATCGTTTGTTCTACCCGCACTGCCTTTGTCTGTGGTATCACGTTTTTAGTGATGACAGCCATGTATCCTGGTCATCATTTTCATGTCTGCGGTACCTTGTGAGTGGTGACGGCCATGTATCCTGGTCATCATTTTCATGTCTACGGTACCTTGTGAGTGGTGACGGCCATGTATCCTGGTCATCATTATCACCATTAACATGAGGAGTGCTGGATGGACCCTCATTCAGCTGCTGCTGCTGCTGCTGCTGCTGCTGCTGCTGCTGCAGCGGCATGGACATGTGTGATGCATGCATGCGTACACACGACTACTGTCATGGTTTAAATAAAATATTGTTCTCTCTCAGAGCTCGAGGTTCTTTTTTGTATTACGGCTCATACAACGCTAAATAAGTATGAATGATTTTTTAATTATTTTTTTATTATTTTCAAGAGAAGGTAACAGTAGCAGCTGAAGTGTTTCTTTCGCCTACTAACTTCATCGTCACCATTAGATATGAAGAAATTGCACGTTCTTTTGTCATCAAAGAAGAAGAAAAAGTTTCTTTGAGGCCACACAAACAGAGCTGTGTGTAAGAAGAAGCTAAAAATGTCTTTAAACTTTTAAAGACGTATGTACACGGGTCTTAGAAGATACATAGAGAACAAATATTTCATCGCAAATTTTACTTGCTGACAAGCTTTGGTTAGCATCTGCGTGGAAACTGCTGAGTGCAGATTAGTCCTAATCAAACGCGAAATTGTTTCTTGTATCATTACATCTTCATTCATTGATCTATTGTTTAAATTGTGTTCTCAGTGGATGTTTTTGTGCTTATATTCGTAGTTTTAATGTTGAGCGATTAACGTATCAGAGTGTGAGTAATGGACTACTGTGTTGTAGCATATGCATCACTAACTGCGTGCGTGGTGGTGGGAAGGGGAGGGTGGGCAGCATTCGTGCGCAGGTTGATTGCGTGCGATCTGAGCTAAGGCTCCTTGATTGACCTCAATCCCCCTAGTGCGTGCGGCCGTGACTATAACATTGTAGGGATTGCCATGTATGGAATGATCATGAAAGGTTAAGCTCACCGCATTGTGGTGTTCCTTCGTCAGTGACTGCTGTATGTCATTGGCACGGTGATGACAATCGTACTGTAGGGATAACCACTTAGTAGCATGGGAATGACATACGTGCTGTAATAATTATGCCAGCGCAGTGATAAATCTGTTGGCTCTCTACGTAGAAAAGATATTCAAAGATATGTTTTCAACGTAGTCATCAGCAAGGCGACTCTCTCAAGGTGAACCGTACCCGTCGTCGGTGTCTTTCGTACTCTCTGAGGCATTTCCGTCATTCTGCAGTGGAGTAACTGCTCTCTGGTGTGAGAGAATACGAGTTTAAATCTTTGCGATACGAGACAGCAATGCATTTTGTTCTCTCGTAATTTTCTGAGTAAAATTTCTGAATCCCTAATTCAAGCTTACTCAAAACAGCTCTGATAACTATAGGCTCTGATACCTGGCTTTTCATTCAGCTCTTAACAAATTATGTTTTCGGGATTTTCTAAAATGTCTAGGGTTGTATTTTTGAACGAAACTTGTTCCTATAAGTCTTATTTTCCAAGTTTCCAAGATAGTAATATAGTCAAGGATTAACTGTTGAAGCGTTAACTTTTAATGGGCCTGGTTATTTCTTATCCTTATTAGTCGAGTCCTCTCGTTTTTTCTACCAGTCTTCTTAATTAAAATTTCTTATTTTGTATCGCACCTTCCGTACGATATACATTTTTATTTGACTTCTCGACTGTGTTCTGATATTTTTACGAAGGAAAAATATTATTTTTCCATATAATTCGGGCGAAAAGAAACATCAGCAGTTGACGTGAGCAAGACGGTCATTATGCACAACTGATTACACAGTTATTGTTTTTCGTTTTGCATTCTATTATTTTCTTACGCTTTCCTTCCTTTTATAATTGTGCGCACTGGTCACAGAGTATGTATGATCTGTTGACTTCCTTTCATTGTTATTCCCTTTGGTTTTGCTCGTAGCTCTGAGATCTTCTCGCATCTTGGTATCCTCAATGTCCGTTTTGTCTGTTCGAGTGATTGACAAATTTTCTTCTATTTTAGGTGCTGTCTGAGTTGTTTTTTCATAATAGTTCCTCTGGATTTTCTATTGAAATCCGTGGTGTCCATCATCAAGTACCGCTAATTCCACTTTTGTCGTCTTATCGCTCAAAGTTTTGCAATTGTTGTCTCCAACTCCAACAACATCATGCGATAGACACGAGTGTTACGAGAGTAATCCTTCTGTAATATTTTGGTCTGCATATAGTTAACTTGGAGCAGTAATCCTTCATGGGCTACAGTTGATTATTTATGTTTGCTGTTATTATTCACTTCCCTGAAAGTAAAATGAACTTGGGACAATGTTTGTGGTCGTATATTTAGGTTTACTGTAAAATAAACAAAAATTCAATGTTCTTATAATTAGAGAGCAACCTGCGCACGCGCTGCTGTCGCCACCCTCCACCCCTTCGCCAACGAGGCAGAAGTGTCGGCTTTTTTATTTACTGTTCTTGACGAAATGGTTTTATTCGTTTTCCGTGAGGTGTGACGTTTTCTAAGCTGCCTCTTGAGCACCAGTGTTTATCTTTAGCGCACTTTGTAAATTTGAAATTGCTGATTGTAAATTTATCTCTTGAGATTCTGCTTCAAACTGAGATTTTAATTTCTCTGACCACAAAGTTTTATTTAGTTACCAGGTTACTACAATGTTTTCTAGAGGATAAGAACCATTTCACTCATTACTTGTCAAATACATGCATCAATATTTGTTGCTTGCTGTTGTAGCGCGTGTTATAACCAGTTCAAAGTTGCTACTTGATCTTCACTATAAAAATGGTGGAAGCTCTTTAATAATTAGCTAGATATCAAGTAAAACACCAGAGAACAATACAAAATGTAATACTGCAATACTAAAGCCAGGCAAGCTGTAGTCTCCATACCTCAGCTTCTACATTATTTCCTACACTCTTGTGTTACTGTAGTAAAAATCAAACTGTTATTATAAATAATATATATGTGCCATTGAAGTCCTGTCCTGGTAAAAAAAAGTGAATAGTTAGGCGTTTAACTGTATTGATATTGCGGTATCTTAGTTGTGACTGCTGTTGTTTTGTGCTGTGGCGACCGCCAGGACGGCCCAGCTGCCGATGCTGCAACTACTGGCGCTGAAGAAGTGACCAGTGCTCCTGTGATCAATGGTGACGTCACTGGTGTAGTACCAATGGTTGAAGGAGGTGACTTTGTTAGTGACAGTGGCACTAGTGGTGCCGTCAGGGACAGCTCAGGAGGTGTTAGTGACAGCGCAGCTAGTGCTCCTGGTGGAGGGGTGGTGGGGGAGAGCGACAGAGAGTGGCTAGTATCCGACCAAGAAGAGGAACTCGTTCGTCTGCTCAGTGTTGAGCACTTGCCAGACTTGCAGCATCCGCGCTCGGACATCCGCTTGGAGGCAGACTCTGGCTCCGAAGTCTAACTTACAATGAAGCGGGAGAGTTAGTGTGTGCATGACGAAATTGCTATGTTCGACACAGGCTCTGTGATGCGAGTTTTCCTATTTAGTACAGAAACTGGGAATTCTTCTGCGCCGCTTGCCATCTCAGGAAAATTGAATTGGACATCAGTACTGACCATCTTAATAGTTTGTCGTGTCATGTAGCGCTGTAGTTTTGAGGTATGCTCTGCTTGTTGACAATTCTTGTACAATTGATGGCGATGTGCGCCTAAAATTTCCCTTTTTTGAAAAAGAGGGAACGTTTCAGCTACTGCTTGTTCACATTATTCGCTTCACTGGTGGTACAGTGTAAGTTAGGATTGCTTGCTGGCACTGTTCATCGTTCGTGTTGCCATAGTGGCTCGTGATGCTTGTCTTAAAATCAAAATTATGTAGCTGCGAAATGTGCTGCCTTGTGTACTTGTCTTTTGGTTTTACTGTCTGTAGCCAAATTTAGGCGCTGTACGGATCCCAAACTTTTATAAGCAAATAAGTTTCATGTAGGTATGAGTTTCCTCCCGAATTTCACCTGATTTTAATTTCCAGATTCCTTCATGTTTTCATTGATAGTTTCGCGAATGGTTATACCTCTGCGATTAAGGATAGCTATGTCTATAAACAAGACTGTCTCCACTAAGGCATTAAAAATGTTAATACTTTTGCGGGATTTTCTACAAGTTTAAAGAATACGACAGAACGAACCAAACGACAGAGTTAGGGAGCTGATGCTCTATACTTACTGCCTGTTTGATACTGAACTAGCATGTGGGACCGAGTGATCAAAATGTGCCTGAATTTTCATGAAGTTTCAGTGATTGCAAAAAATGTGTGGTTGATAAATGTTTAGCAAATATAATGAACATTTGTGCATTGAATGAAGGAAAAATGGAACGGAAGGTAGATTTTTTGTGAGTGGATGGCTACCTGACTTCATAAGACGAAGAAAAGTTTCGCTGTGTTTTCAAGTGAACGATTTGTATAAGTTGGGTTCTGACTGGGTAAAGGGGTTTATGAAATTAAATGAGGAAAAGTGAATTTGAAGTGAGTAATTTGAACGTTTGTTTGTGTATATGAGACGCTTCGTGCCACAATGACGAAGATACCACCAGGTAAAAAATCGTTTTCTATGACATCTGAATCTCACAGCCGAGCTTAATTTAGTAATTAAACTATAAAATGAGGCTAAGAACACATTGATATTTACATAATTATTTATGTTATGGGAATTTCTATTTGGCAAATTTTGTAAGACGATTACCCTAAACTTGTTTTTGGTATCTTCGCCCTTGTGGCACGCAACGTTTCATATGATCTTGGAACTAACTGGGGTTGACGAGTGTAATTGTTTTTGTAAGCTTGATGATTATTCGGATGGTTTTGAAGTGAATGAGTATGTACCGGTGGTAGATTTGAATGTGTGAGTGGTGGATGAAATTATTGAAGTTGTTGGTAGGCATAGAGTATCTTATTCACAGTTGGTATGAAGGGTACCTGGTTTGAGTTGCGTTATAAGAAAGGTTGATGTACGAAGGGCCACGTGTGAAGTTGAAATATTTGAAAAATTTCCGTCTCATGAAAATAATTGTATCTTAAAGTTGCTAAAAAATTATCTCACAAATGATAATCGAACTAAGTCAGTCTATTGCTGCAAAATTGAATCTATAAAAATTAAGGATTATTGGTAAACCACGAGGTAACGTTTCGGATTGTATTTGAAGTTTTTAGCTGAAAATAGTTCAAAGATTGTCTTCTACTCACGCTTCCGTTGTATATAACAGGTTTGATTCTCCACCGAATGGTCCCCTCGCTCCTTCGAATGTATTTTCATTTTTTGTGCTACTCGCCGTCTGTTTTGAAGAGCTTGTGTCTATGCTTATTAGTCGTTAAGATTTCTGACATATCTCTTGAGTGTAGCTCTTGCCTGTAGGTTCAGTATGAGTGCCGTTAATGTCTCGATCCTACCTGTCGACAATTACATGTTGTTTTGTGCTGACTCGCCTAATCATTCCTGCCAGGCTCCTAAAGTATTTCTGTGAGGAAGAAATGCTATAATTCCTTGAAGGGTTTAACGTAATGATGTTTTCACACTATATAACTTGCGCTTAAATAAGGGATTCTCAAATAAAGTTCATCATTTCATTCGTTTAGAAGAGGCAGGCACACAATTTTCCGATCTGTTTGTCAGTACTTATTTTCACAGACTCGTATTGTATATTCGTCGCATATACTGTAACTCGCTTTCATTTTGTTTCTTTGAGTAAAATAAAAGAGCTGAAGTACTAGGAGTACAGTATACGGGATCACAGTGCACTAAGGTCGCGGAGTAGCTTTATTCGGTGAGAATTACTTTGTTAAGGAACGGTTTCTGTTAACACAACTTTGAGAACCCTCCTTCGAGTCTTATACTGCGCTCAAAAGTAGATAATACTGTAATAAACTAGCGAGTTTAATGCATCATTTTTGTTCGAACAGTTATATTAGTATTGGCCTTACGAAAAACGGACACTCCGTCACGGCGTGTATCGCGTATACCTTGAGAGAGCCCCTGCTGAGGTGAGCAGTGAGGTGTGTTGTGCTACTTCGGTGTGTAGCGTGTGCTATGTGCAGAATAACCTTGTTCCTAACACTTAGCGTTTTGACTTTATTGCGTGGAAATCCCCAAGTGCTTGTTAAGTAAGGTACATAAGTGACTTTTTGTAATAAGTTCAGTCTTTTCGATGTGTAATTTAATTACTTGAATGAGCGTGTACAAGAATCGTTGGTTAGCCTAACCCATCGTTGTTAAATTGTGAATGAATCTGTCATTGTAATCCGCAGCGTGTCAGTCTACGTCTTATGGTTCTCATGTAATTTCTTTTGGTGAGGTGACTGTTTACGATTTAGACCTGAATAAATAATAGAGCTTTTCATGGATATGAATGCTTGTTTACTTTGTAATAAACAGTAATGGCACGGCGGGCTCACTTTCTCGGTCGTGCTACTTCAATTTAAGTAATTTTCTCATTGTGTGCGATGGCTGTTTTTCCTAAATCCGTAATCAAGTAGTGTTGAGTTGTTCTATGCCGCCATCTATGCCTTCTTACTCTTCCTTTCATAAAGTAGTACTGGGCCAAATTGTACTGATCAAATTAAAATCAGTGCTACTGGGCTTCTGTATACGGCGGAAGTAACCGAGAAATTATCCAATCATTTCCTTGAACAATGGCATCCTTGAGATGAAACGTGCAGAAGATCATTGCTATCTGTTATTACTTATTGTGCCGTCATGCTGTCTTACGGCAAGCCATATGACGTCGTCTGGCTCTGTGTTAAATGATCGAATCGTGGTTCTTGTGACATTTGCCGCTTCTACTGAGAACTCGTTTAGCCATCCATTCGTGAAACGCGGGAACTTCACGCTCGGAGTTGTCTTAGTCCCACTGTTGTGCTATGACCTTCCAGGCAGCATAATTTGCAGATTTATTAATGATCAGCTTCTCCTTCAGGGACCTTTGATATCGCAATCTTTCGGACCTACTGTATACAAGCATTCACTTCTCTCATCTAAGCGTCTTCTTCCCGACCACTCGTTTATCTTTTCCCTTAAGTCGCACAGGAAGGGTTCAACTACTCAAATATATAAATTGAGCAAAAATTCAAAATATAATGGTTATTAGTGGTAAATTACTGCTTATTTTGTTATTTCGGTATATTGTTAATATATGGTCTTAAAATTTCATTTGCTCGAATCAAATTTACTTATGTTAGTTGGAGTTTCTTTAATTCCATAATACATTTCCTTGCCGATATTAATATTGGCGTTTTTTATTGCTAGTTGTAACTATTTACCTTGATACCATTTCCCTAATATCAGCTGAAGACGAGTCTAAGTATACACGCTACTGCCATGTACTGGCCTCAGTCCTGCATCTTAATTCTTGTTGTTCGGAGAACCTTGTGAATTTATGCTGGTGGACCAGGCAGCTCTCACTTGCTCAAGTCTGACCGGTGACAGCGTGTCTCTAGGCAACATGTAACACCAAGCACCACTCGTGGTTGCGTCTAAAATGGAGGGGTGGACACTCATTCTCTTCTCTTCAGTCTCCAGCCTATATATATGCGTTCTTTGTCGTCTTGTGCAGTACCATCATTTATTTTCTTTGTACTGATTTCATTCTGTTTTACTAATAACTGGAGTTATCAAGTTAACATTTTAAAGATATCTCGTATAGTTTTGTCCCTTCTGTCTCTGAGGTAGAATTACCTAAACGTATCCGGAAATTTGTCTAACGTATTATGTTGATGTTGCGTTTTTAAATGTGTTACTTTGATCAAGTATGTAACGAACGAATGAACTTTCAGTGGTTTATTCTAAGCAAATTCATTTATTCTTTCTATATGTTGTGTACATTGTTATAACCCATGCTTTTTGTTATATTTGCATCTCAGGTGCTCACTGGAGCCGCTTTACTGGACGGGAGTCCGCTGTCTGTGTTTTTTGTTCTATATTTGATGAACGTGTTCTTTACATCTTGTCTGTAGCTACTAACTTACAATCCGTGTTACACCTGGTCTGTATCTACTAACCTACAATCCGCGTTACACCTGGTCTGTACCTACTAACTTACAACACGTGCGGCTTTTGTGAAGCTAACGATATTTTGCCGCCCACTGCAGGTGATGGTCACTAACGTCACTTCACTCCTGAAGACCGTCAAGAGTGTCGAGGACGAACACACCAGGGGCACTCGCGCTCTTGAGGCCACCGTCGAAGCCATTGCTCAGGAGATCAGAGTGAGTTTCTCGGTTCGAGCTGCACTAATTTCATGGATGATAATTCACCTTATCTTTTTTATTCAATACAGTTTTAACAGCATATATAATTGATATTGATTATTTCTTATGGTTCGTTATTATTTGTTAGTTTGAAAAAAAGATAACTTTTGTATTCTGATACATTTAAACTTGCAGGCTTTCGACTCCCAAGAAGCGCCAAAGAGCCGGGCGTCGCCTGAGGAGCTAGTGAAGGCGTCGAAGCCCATCACGCAGGCTACAGCGAAGGCGGTGGGAGCTGGTAACAGCGGCAAGCAAGAAGACATCATCGTCGCTGCCAACATGGGCAGGAAAGCCATTTCAGACATGCTCACCACCGTCAAGGTGAGTGCCTGATGCCGGGCTTTGATGTTAAACTCTAGTCTATACATTTTGCTTCTGTGTTGTTGTTACCGAGCCCCTGTATGCTCAAGCAGCCAGCATCACGCAAGAAGCTCCCCACTGGTTCTCTGTGTATTCCTATTCATGTTCTGTGGATATTCTATTTGAAGGTGCAATGCAAGGTTTTGTACGTACGATTTCCTTGTGAGACTCCATCTTAAGTTTCTCATGGTTCCAAAAGACGTAACATAAATTGCAGCGAACTTCATGGACGTGTGTGGCGTTATACAATGATGTAATTGCTGGTGTGATGACACTTGTGGAATACAAGTTAAGTTTATAATAGTTTAAATTATAATATTTTCACAGGATCATTAAGCGTATAATTTTTGTATTTGAGTACCTCGTTTGTGTATTAACGTAACACTATAAATTTACTAACATTTTTAATTTTCATAAAAATTAAAGAACTGTCTTCTGTTTGTTACATTCCTCGGAGCTCTTCCTTATTTCCGTCTAATTGTTGCATCAGGCGGCGGCGTGGGGTGCCGAGTCGTTGGAAGTCCGCCACCGTGTGCTGCTGTCGGGCCATGACGCAGCAATACAGTACCGCGAGCTGCTGCAGCTGCTGCTGCACAACACACACAAGCCAACGGTTGAGACCAAGCAAGCGCTCTCCGCCGCCTCCAGGAAAATCGCCACCTGCGTCACGGACCTCGTCGCTTCTGCTGAGACCCTCAAAGGTTTGATTTTTTACAGTAAACAATAAGGATCTGTGTGTATATATAGTTCTAAAATTGGCTTCGAAATCATTTATTTTAACAAGTCTCATCGACATATTTCCTAAATGTCTTTTTTTTAGCCTTATCTCTCTTTCATCGTAATACACCAACTGCAGATTGTATGTAGAGAATACTTTGAATAAAATATCACGATTGATTAGAATTTTAGCTCGTGTATACCGAAATAAAAATGAGACATTGAAGCTCGAGGATTTTTCTTCATATTCGCTAGGTTACAATTTAAGCTCGCAGAGATCACATTAGTCGATTTTAATGAACGACCGTATACAAAGTTCTTATGTTCCGTCCCATCCATTTCCTAAGGTCTCACTATCCGTGTTCCCCGTTAGCTTCATTAGTATCTTGCAAGTACTTGTATCTTATACATGTAATATGTTGGAACCTGTTGAATGTTAACATTTCATCGACCTCGGTAAGTAAATTTCCAATCATTATCTTTCCTTGGGTTCTTGCTGTTCTTGAAAGTTCATGTTATCAAGTACTTCATAAGAAACGTGTTTTATTCTTAATGAGACCTCGTCAATTTTTTATCGTTTGTTGCAAATGATCGTATTTTTATCACAATCAGGTACACACTCATGTTACCTTTTTCGTGATGGTAAATTTCACCTTAAATTTACTGCTTTTAAATTGTCTGTCGTGTGCGTGTGGTATTCCGCCATGTGTGTAATGTATATAGTAAAGGTTTCGTTTTAACTTCTGGTTTATGGTTGCGTGATTTTTTAACTACTTTTTTCCATCGAGATCAAATTAATGGGTTTCTGAAACAACGACGTCAATGTAATTTTTTTGATTTTGTTTTTCTGGCTTAGTTTGTCTGTTAACCTCTCTAAATCTAATAAACTTTCTTAATTGGCTAATGGTTCTTTCACGCTTGGTTCGTCAGCAAACCTTCTTAAATATAATTATATCACTTGATTGGTTTGTGGTTCCTAATTGTTCTTTTATTTAGCTGTCACTTGTACTGAAGCTGGACTACAGTAAAGTGCGCGTGTAAGTGATATTATGCGCGTCTGCAATATGACGTTCGTGCATCAGATAAAATCTCTTTAACCACCTCGATCAAGGGGAAATAATTTTGGGCGAGTACTATATTTATATCGGGCGTTACGAAAAGAGCCAAAACCGTGCAAGGACTGAAGAAATATATAAAATTCATTCCTTCTTCACTTAAATATTCTTTCTACTTTCGTTGTTCTTCTACAAATCTGGGTAAAGGAAAGTTAATTAAAATCACCTGATCACCTGATCACTGCTACGTGCGATTCGAGCTATTCATTTTAATAATGCAATATACGTAAGTGATGAAAAATAATAAATTTTGGTGTTTTTATATGGCTATGTATGAAATAATCGTTCAGCCCTAGCACTAGACACAAACATTATTAGAAAATAACCATAAAGGGTTAAAAATCTCAGATGTAGCAATCGCTTTTAGCTTTGTTTCCGCTACCTACACATTTATTTGGTTCTCTTGTCGCGGGGCGTCCATTGCTTCAGTGTATAGCTTGTATTAGCTTAGACTTAAAAATTACTTCTAATTAATTTGTTTTTCTCATCCCTCCATCCTCGTTCTGTTCCTCTCTTAATGCACTGATTTGAGCCCCCTGATCCGCATCAATGCTTAGCGGATCAATTCGTTTTGTTGTACTTCGACTGCTGGTTCCAACTTTCTCTTGGAACAGCTGTAAATCCCGCACTATGTGCAAAAACAGTTATTTCAAACTACTTCTAAAGTGATTCAAAGTTTGTTCATGCTCTAATCATCTATTTAAGAGTAAAAGTTGGAGCTGAAGCGCAAGGATGGAGTGTAATTACTGACACTGGGTGTTGTGGCGTGTCTTGTATAGTTTGTGCGTGTCCCTGACAGCTGGGTATGGGTGGCACCAGGTGACGAGGCCCCAGGCTTCCGATGGTGAGTGGACTTTTGTAAGAATGACCATTCGCATGTCATCTTCATAATATTTATTTTCGGATAGCAGCGTGACCGACAGACTTGGAAACATATGGATTCACATCCACTGAAGAACATATCGACTAAAAGTAAAGAGTTTCCCAATGAATCATGGAGCTTGTGTTCCATTATATGTTACTATTTCTATGTTTGAAATCTCTCTGATTGTCTTAAATATGACTTACTTGTATTAGATTCATGTTAACGAGTCCGTTAAACTAGATTATGATAAACTCGAAACAAAAAACTGAAGCCCTTTCAAACTCCAAGAATGTCGATCACAATCACTGTTCCTTTTGGTGTCATGTTCAGCCATCATTTATGTTTGTACTCGGTGTCATTGTAATAAGTCCTTAATCACATTCACATTTGGTTGACATTTACATTTTTTTATTCCATCACTATTAATTTTTTACCCCAGGTTTGCCACCAGCCTTACTCGGTGCATGGATTTTTGTGACTTACCATAACGTGTTTGTGTTTTGTAATTTTTTCTGTAATCGTTGTTACAATTTACGTGCTCCTGTAACTTGAATGCTCGCATTTTTGTGTTTATTTACATATTTGTGTTATGTTATTGATGTTTTAATTATTGTTGATGAGTTTTATTTATTAATATTTGTGAGATTTTAATTAACAATGAGCTTCGTAAGGCTTATTTCGTGATACTGCCGTATTGTGTTGATGTACGATAACTCCGTCCAATTTACGCTAATTTTTCGTAGTTTTTCATGTCAACTAATGCCTAACTTTTTACTGCATAGCGTACGGTTATAACTGTAAAGACGTGTAAGGGATTGTTAATCAACAGCAGCGGCTTTCGTTTATCTTTTTAGTTTACATGGTGGAGAGCTATGATGTCCATCCGTTACTCGTCATCTCGTATGTGATATCGCTACTGGACCATTGTATATATAATACCACACTACACTACCAAATGTGATACTACACAGCGCTTGAATGATATGCTACACGCCCAATACATTTGATATCTAAACTATACAATTCTGTGTTAACCCCTCATATTACAATAGGCAATGAAATTTAAATTGTAAATATTGTAAGATTCGAGTATTTTGCACTAAACACCTGGCCTGCCCGCCAGTGATCTTGGTCGATGCCTTTAAGGTTCATCAGACCGCATGAGTGTTGTTTTTATAGTTTAACTGGAATGCTAGATGCTAGGCTCCACAAATGTATTAGAGTAATTGACGTTAATGCTGTGAAATCAGACTAGGAGTTGTTTTGTGTACTAGCATTTATGTGTCAAGCTGATAGACTTTTTCGTATTGTTTTTATGAAATTCTTGTAGGATTGAAGGCAAATTAGCGTAACGGTGAACTACTAGTGGGATCTAATCATACAACTCG
Organism: Trinorchestia longiramus; assembly: GCA_006783055.1. Lineage (NCBI taxonomy): Eukaryota > Metazoa > Arthropoda > Malacostraca > Amphipoda > Talitridae > Trinorchestia > Trinorchestia longiramus. The sequence goes on from VCRD01001359.1 coordinate 54,635, forward strand.
TATGTTTTAAGGAAATGGTGTAATACTGCAGTGTAATAATTTTATTAAGTGTTATTATACAGTATTTTATTGTATTTGATCAATGGGTTGCTTTAAAAGGGCTCTTTGTGAATTCTATTCATTTAAATTTATGTTAAAAATTAAATTCATGTTCTCGCTCAATTCCAATTTTGCGTCAATTTTATGATTAATATCACAATAACAATTTCTAGATGAGTTATGTTACGCCCTCAAGTTGAAATTGATATAATTTATTTCGTTTGCCTGATATCCCGTAATGCAGTTCACACTTCAGACCTAACTTTCCAAACCACTTGATTACAATCGCTGAGATGTAACTTTTGATATATAAATTGCTCGGAACACTCTCCTTCTAGGTACGAGATATTATCTATAGCTCGTGTATTCGCAAATATTTGTAGCTGTTTGTAGAAACATGTATTGTACATAAGTATTGTACAGTCCTGCGTTGTAGATATGGTATATCCAAGGTTTTGTTGATATTTTTGCTTATGGTGGCCGTACGGTATACTACGGTAAGCTATTTTCACTCGTTTCGGTGAGTAATGCAAACTGCGCTGCTGCAGGTGATGACTGGGAGGACCCAGAAGACCCGACCGTTATAGCAGAGAACGAGCTGCTGGGTGCTGCTACCTCCATTGACGCTGCTGCCAACAAACTACTGCAGTTGCGGCCGCGCCGAACCCAGGCCCGGGTAAGTGGCTGCGTTTTGGCTTCTGGGTGCTCGTTTTTTTGAAGCACTTCAGTGTAATGGCAACACGCTTCGTGCAGATTGTGCTCGATAGGTGGAACAGTATTGAAGGCCTTTGTCATTCTGGCAATTATTTACGTAGTATCAACTCCAAGCATAAATTACTCCATCAAAAATAAGTCGAAACCGTTAATAATGACTCGATTATTAACTTTTTAGGGAAAATGTGTTGTTCATTAGCATCGTTGTGTTAAAGAATAACAAAATGGGAAGTATTCTATGGTTTCAATCCACACTATTAGCGTTTGTGCTTTTAGATGGAACCAAAATAATTTTCTAGTTGATTTCTTTACATATCTGCTTGAGGAATTATTGCCCCGTGCTTGAAAACAGTATGCTGTGCTGCATGTAAGGGACACAGTGTTGCAAATGAAAATACTTTCACTCTTCGTTGTAATCCAGACTAATGCTGTGCTTATATTCTTTTTTTCCATGGACTGTCAGGTAGGTAATAGTATAGAATTTATGTGAAATCGCTAACAGCTGTTCTGTCGCAACGCAATTGATTTTGCCATTGTACTAGGATTTTCCTTGGCGTTATGCATAAATTAGGCCATATCAGGAACTTGCGCGATAAATTCCAGCCCAGCATATTGGCAGGAAGAATCCAGTGTTAGGGAGACCTGTGCAGCTTGCCAAATACGTGCAACCGAAATTTTGGCGTCTCTCAAACTTTTGTGTGCCTTTTCTGAAATCGTTCGAACTCCCTTTTCATCGAAACTGTGTCCCAAATCCGTTTCCATCTGTCGTACGATTGCTTGATAGACTTTACACAGGCCTGTGCAGGTAACAACCTGTATCAGAATCGAAGAAAGAAGTGGTGCAATTGGTGTGCCATTAAGAAGAACATCAGAAGCAGGATGTGATTTTTGTCCCGTAGTAAGCGGTTGCCATCTGCAAATCAGAGAGGGTCCCACACCAAGCCTTCAATAGTTTGATCCCTTCACTTCACTGCTGTAACCTCTACGTAACGTGAAAAATCGTTGGTACGACAAGTGGATTGATGCAGAACAGTTTTGTTCATATTCATTACTCACATGTTGTTTATTTTTCGAAGAATGTTATTCGCATCATAATGTTTGTTAGCACTCATCTAGCGTAATTTACGTTTCTGACGGTTTTATTTTTTCGTTTCTTAGGATTTATTAAGTGTTTCTAAACTGAAAAAGTTCAAATATTCCAACGTTTTCAACAAGGAGGTACCCATTTGGACTGCACTGGTAAGATTATTACGAGTTTATCGTAGTGGTGGTGAGATATGTTTGATATTCTTGGTTGTTGATTATATTCGACTAAGAATCGAACATATTATTATCACCCTACGAATATTCCGCTACTTCTTCTGAGAAACAATTGGAATTCCATCGACAACCTTCAGTTTCTGCATCTTCAAGATAGAACAGCTGATCTCCGGTTTTGAAGACTTTCTTTCGCAAGCACTGTTTGAAATTTCGAACAGCATACATACATCTGCATTGAAGTTGTACCTCTGAACTTGAAAATGTCCTTTTTCTGGCAGAAGATATTAGTCGGGTGTGTAAATATAGTACATGGATCACGAATATGTTGAGAACGCAAACAAATACTGAATGATTGCAGAATAATTGCTAAAAACTCATAGCATCACACCAGAAAATAAGTAGTTGGAAATGATTTTTAAATACGACAGCGGAACAATGCATACGAACAGAGTCGTTTTTGTTGCCTTTTTCTTTGCCTGAATTGTACGCAAGTTTCATAACATTCTGAGACTTTGACCGAAAAACTTGAAAATTTCCACCAAAAATACAAAGGGCGAAATTCTTCGAGGTTTTTGGTCAATGTCTTCGGCATGGGACTTCGGTATTGAACCAAGAATGGGCCAAACGGCTCGTTCCTATTGCCTTATTCTATTCTATGTCTCAGAATGTCATGAAACTTGGTATACAGTTCAGGTAACGATTGTAGGCAACATCAAACGAATCTGTTCGTATAAATTGTTCCGCTGTCATATTTAAGAATCATCATTTCCATTTGGGTATTTAACTAACAGTAATATATAACATCATAAAGGGTAAAAAATATTTTTGAAGTTGTGTATTTAATGATGGGCTGAAAGTAAGAATACGCTTTGAAATCAAATCTTTTTCTCGAAAACCTTTGTCTGTCGATGGAAATTGTTCTCGAGGAAAATGATTTATATGTTCTATTTTATTAATTGTTTCATATTGGTACATTTTAAGAACATTTTTGTTTTAGTTCTTTGCGCTACACAAAAAAGCTCCCTGATTGATACCCTCATTGATTATAGTTGTGCGCAGTATCCATCTCCACGTATGAGATTAACTTTCCAATTCTTAAATCCTTAAATTTCATTTTGTATTCAATTTTAGTTATGTGGTTCTTACGTTTGATTATTTACATTCAGGAGGTTGACGAAAACCTGAATTTTGATGAGATCATTCTGGAGGCATGCAAGAGCATCGCAGCTGCCACAGGGGCGCTAGTGAAAGCAGCCAGCACGGCACAACGTGAGCTTGTCGACAGTGGGCGCGTCAGACGGCGCCCCTCTGTCGCTTCTGATGATGGACAGGTGAGTGCTTTTTCACTGTTATAAATGCTAAACATGTCCTTCATTGAGGCTGCTACTCTGACGTTATTTTGGATTTCACCTGGCTTGTCTAAATGTATCGTAGATTCTGTGTATAATTTTTTTCCACTGCCACAGTTTTTTATATATATATTTTTATCATATTGGTCATATGATGCGCATTAATATCTTATGGATTTCAAAGTTAATGTCTCTTATAAACATTGTATGTTTCTCTACAAAACAACCATTGGTCAGATCAGTGAAGCCGCTTTAGCGAGAACTAAACACAGACATTTTATAAAATTTTCCTCTAATCTATCAAATTGTTTCAATTTTTGATAAAATAGAGTAGTGAGTGCTACATCCGCAGATAAAAATGCTGCAAAGCTTGTTGATATTTCGCTCTTCTAGTAGCTGCTGAGAAGTTGTATAAGAAAACAATGGAGCATTTGTTGTGCTATAGTTATCGAGTTTGTTCGAGAAATCCAATCTTTATCGACTTTTTCATCAACCAAAATATGTCTGAAATTGACTGGCCTGTGATTCAAAGTGAAACTTTACAGCTTTTAAAGTAAACTGAATTGATGTATGTATTTCGTGTTGCAGTGGTCGGAAGGACTAGTATCAGCCGCCCGACTCGTAGCCGCTGCCACACACTCACTTTGCGAGGCTGCCAACGCGCTGGTACAGGGACATGCTACTGAAGAAAAACTTATCTCTGCTGCCAAGCAGGTGAGCGCCACCATCATTACATAGTGACTGTCTCACTACTTCAGGGATTAATTGATAGAAATAAGTGTTAGACTGTGTTGTCACTTTCTTGGTCAAATAGAAAGAATTCTGTTAGCTAATGATTCAGTGTCTTTATTTCACAAATATATGTGCATCAGCTGCTAATAATATTAATCAGGCATACTACATTGCCCTCTAAGCCTCTCTTTGTGTTTTTACAGTAATTCTTTGTTTTTGACTAGTGATATTCCCACAAGCCTAACATATGTTCAAGTTCACTTCAAATTTCAATAGAAAAGCAACTATGACATTTTTTAAAGCATGTCTGCTGCAAATAACCACTTTTACCTATTAGTTATAAACCTGCATGATATATTTTTTACCTCTCAGGTTGCGGGTTCGACGGCCCAGCTCCTGGTGGCATGCAAGGTAAAGGCGGACCCGAACTACGCGTCCACCCAACGCTTGCAAGCAGCTGGTAACGCAGTCAAGAAGGCAACCGACAACCTAGTCCGAGCTGCCCAGCAAGCCATCCAGCACGATGAAGAACACACGCTCGTTGTCAACAAGCGACTCGTTGGCGGCATGGCTCAAGAGATCGATGCCCGGGAACAGGTGTGTTTCGAGGCTCAGTTTTCCTTGGATACTGGTTTCCAGTGGTCGTTATTTTCAGTTTTTTAGTTTTATGAGACATATTGATCTTCTACTCAAATAGCGTATTTACCAGAGGACGAGTGCGCATTGAAAAAGTGCTAGAAAGTTATAAATCTTTTGCATAAGGGTTGTAAATTTACAGTTTTAATATCCTCTTAATTTTCTACGTACATGTGAACCTCGTGTAAGGTGTTCTCACACAACTTGTTCGTCGTATAAGGTTTGCGACCAATATTCGTATTAAGTAGGAAGGATATTAATTCCCACGTGTTTTGTAAGTTATTTTTTTTATTTCCAGCTTTCAACATGTTCAATACTTCTATCAATTATCTTTGAATAAATATGTAAAAATCGACGTCGAAACTTCTATTGATAGACTAAAATAATTGATTTTTCCAGTACTCGATATAAAAATGTTTCAAAAACTCAATTTCCATGGCATTTAATTTCTTGCGATGACCGTGCTGCTGAGGTTGGGTTCGCTGGCATGTACGAGTATATACGTGTTTTAGCGACGCTTGATGTTTGCCATTTTTTGGTTCTACATTGCAGATCTACAATGAATTTTCACATTTCAGGTGCTGCGGATGGAGAAGGAGTTGATGGGCGCGCGTTCGAAACTTGAAAAGATCAGGCAGGCGAAGTACCGCGCCGGTGAGAGCGGGCAGTCTGACACCGATGGGAACTTGTCAGGGTAAGTGGATCGCGGTCCTTGTGCTACTTGTTTTTATCATGAAAGAATATTCAAAGTTTCTTTTATGTCATGATCTACTGTATGTTCCATCTAATATTGTATTGTAAACACAGGTACGACAGTCCCCTGGAATCATCAGGCTTACAACGAAGCATGTATTCCAGTACCATACAACACAACGTCACAAATAGCACTGGAGGCAGTGCCAACACGAGTGTGAATTACCACCTAACTAGTCCCATGCAGAACCTTTCTCTGAACGATTCTCAGGGCAGTGGTGGCTACGGTTCATCGAATGTGACCACTCGTACATATCACACGACCTTCACCACCAACCAGAGCGCACACAGTGAGCCGGATACCTCGGAGGTAGAAGATGGTCCCAGCTTCAGAGAAGCACTCAAAGCCTTCCAAAGTAAGTCGACCTCTAACTCGGCCAACCAAAGCCCTAACACTAGCCGCATCAGACTCAGCAACACAAATAACCCCGAGATCATCCTGCAAACCGCCACTAACAGGATAGAGCGGACCATAGAACACAGCTCTACTTCTACTAACCACTCTTACCAACTGCAGGAGCGTTAAAATTAATTCATTACCATTATCTCTGATTCGTTAAATGCTTTTTTCAAAGCCATATTTATGCTTTGTAAATGAAGCTTTAATTAACTCGTTGAGTACCAGCGGTCGATACCAGGCGCTCGTGTTCAAATAGTTAAGTATAATATACATGTAATTTTCTGCTAGCATTTTCGTGTAAAAGTTACACATTTACATCAGAGATGCAGTTCCCCCCTCTCCCCCGAGTGGGACATTTCTTTATCGTTGAATTTTATAGAGGCTTGTGTTTGTGAGTCACGACTTCTAATTTACAATACTAAGTGCGTCTTAATGTTGCATAGATGTTTAGTGGTGATGCTTTTATCTTTCGTAGCTTTATTTCTGATGATAGTATAACCGTTTAGTGTCAATCATTCATGGACGTGTGCGCTGCTAAAGTAAGCTTGCGCTTCATTGATTCTTCAGAGTGGTTTTGATTAGGAACTAATTGTCCGAACTGACGAGGTCGTTGTGACATTAATCGACTTAGATTTACGAATAGACTGTTGGAAACTCGTGGGTTGGTAGTTGACACGAAGGCTTTTAGAGTTTCTACTCATAATTTGTGAGTGTTTTAAATACGGACGTTTTTTCAGTCGTTCGTTTAGTTATTAATTCACAAACCTTTTCCAAGTGCCGTAGTTGATCACTTCCGAGACAATTAATTCATCGTCAGTAGACCTGTGATTTGTTGTGTAGGATTCATTCATAGTTTGTAGTCTTGTAAGATGGTAGTTGGTCGCTTAATTGGAAGTGTTAGTACGGCCTATCATACTATTGGTATACGACGCGGTGGGGCACCGCTGATGTGCTCATGCTCTTCGTCTATAGAGTATTTTTCATCGCCTTCACGGTTGTCTTGAGAAAGTCTTATCTTTGATAAGATATTGATTGCCTTCAATTGTGATTCAACTTTTTTTAGAATAGATAATGATTTTCACGCTGCTCGTAAAAGTTGCTTAGTTATATGTTGTGACGTTTTGAAAGTAGTTTGCCATTGTCTAAATGTTGATTTATGTGGTGGTCACATTTCAAAGGGAAACTAGTTGATTGTTGTTCGAATGAATCTCCTAAATTAGCTCAGGTTTTATATACTGCAATTATCTAATCATTTCTTCCAAGGACTAACTTCGTTTATATGCATTTTTTCCCCATTTTTCCCACACAAAAATATTTGAATATCATTCATGTCGTAATTGAGAAGTAATATAGTTTTTACCCACAGACATCTCGAGCCGTGCTGCCACTTAAGTTCTACCGCACAGGTATTGCATTGAATTGCGACGCCCGCTATAGTGAGTGCTTTAGTCATTTGATTCCCTTAAGTCGCTCACTAATCTATGGAATCTGGAAGCAAATTCGGTTGATTTTTTATTTTTAACAAACTACTACAGTTTAAATTAAATAACCAACGCCTGTTTTCAGCCGAGCTACGGTTTGCAATCTATTGTGATTGCCGAGTACATTAATCGCTGGGAATGATGGACTAAACTGACTCGTACCGAAATTGTACTCTATACATTTAACCAGTTCTTCAAATTTACCCAATGAGGCTGCGCAGTTGTTAATAGCACTTGAGCTGTGACCTTCGTAACAGTTCGCTGTGAAACCAACTGTTGTGTTCAATTTCAGGGGGTTGTGCAATGTAAAGTGTTGTAGCACCTAATTTTTTTTCTAAGCTATTTAAAATTCGCAACTTACAAATTTTTGCACATCAAGATATTGCGTCGTTGTATTGCACTTGTACTACATTCAGATTATAAAAAATTCCAGGCAATTTATTTTAGCTGTTCACTTAAGCACACAGTGAGAAAAGTTGTTTCACTGTCGTAAGTAATTTAAATTGACCAAAACTTTTCAAGTTACACTTTTGGTGCTACGACTGTAAGAACATAACTTTACATTTTTAACTCGTGAATTGTTAATTGGACTTGAGATTTCAATTATTTTATTTTTTTGAAACTTCTTTTAAAGTATATATTTAAGAGATAGTATTAGATTACAGTGACTAACTTAATATCTCACCGTGTGGACGTGTGAGCGTTCTCTAACTTGATGACTAAAATCATAGCGGTAGGTGTGAAAAACGTGGTCCTTTTCAAATAATTAATGAACACGTCGAACGAGCTTAGATGTTGTAGATCTATATAATACGATAATTTAAAATTTCCCCTAGTACATGCTTAAGAGAAATAACACTACGTGGGTGGTTTTCATAGCGCCGTGCTTTCGGTTGCCCGGTCATCAATACCTGACGAAGTTAAAAGGTAATTTGGGAGTAATACATGATCTATTTGGAAAGCTATAACATGAACTTTTTGCTCTATCGTGACATTTAAATGGTGCCAACTTTATCATCTTGTGCCTTCTCGTGCCTAGTGATCTTGACTCGGTACAGGTTGTTCAGCTTGAATGAGTGGAAGTGTTTTTTTCTAGAGTTCGTTAATCTCATGTAGATTAGGACTTCTTAACAGAAGATCCTCTAGCTCGTAAGATATCTAGTATTGAATATGTAGGTAAATTTATATTCGCTCAATGTGACGAAATAATTTTCAGGAGTCAGTTGAAGGGCCGCGTAAAAACAGAGACTAAGGAACGTTAATTTGTATTGACCCTCTATGTATGAAGATTGGGTTTTATAATTATGTGACAAAGTTCGTTGCATTGAAATTCAAAATCTGCTGTGTAGAAAGCTTCTCTTGTCATGGGATTATATCATGAGAAAAAATGTTTAGTTTATTGACTTTTATGCTCATTTTACGATAGTTCATTAAGAGTAAAATTTAAAGTTAAGTTCGTTTATGATTTTATTGAACTAATTGTGTGCATGTACGCTTTCTATATAACTACTTATTACCTTGTGCTAATGAAACCACGATCTCTTACAGAAATAAAATTAATTTTTCAACGCTTCAGAACTCGCATTTTTAAAATTTTAATCGTACGCTATCTTAAGATTTTAACTTATTCACGTTTCGTGTAATTCAGATTATTTTAGAAGCTCTATTCAGACAAGTGTGACAATTTTAATGTTTAAAAGAAAATCGCGCATTCTGATCTTAGATGGTGCGAATTTTTTTCACGTTTTGTGTAACTTTGATTTGTAGAGCAAATTCTAATGTTACTTCGTCCTATTATTACTATGTAATCGATTGTGAAGTATGCTATCACCTAATCACTTAAATATATACATCGCGCCCCAACATATCATTTAAGTGTATAGTTTTCTTTCGTAGTATATTTGAACCAAAATTAAGCTTACGCGAACGCGCGCTCGACTTCGACCAGGCGCGATCAATTCGACCTATTAGTTAAATGTTAAAGAACGCAATTAAAGACTAGATGAAAACTTTCCCCAAAATTTTGTATTGATTTAGTTGCAAATTTCAAATTGAAGTCGAGACGCTGCTTGTATTGACCCTCCAGGCTATCCGTCTCCCCGAGGTATGTGCCGAGTAATTGACGTCTTACTCGACTGCCCCGCTGTATAGAAGCAATGAAATATTGTATAACCATAAATTTTGCTTCGTTGAAATAAAGTGTGCGTGTAATTAGCCTTCAAATTTCAATATTCTTTGATGCCCAAAAACCGTACGTTTGAAATGAACTATTGGATTTATAATACATTTGATGACATCTAATTCAAGACAAAAATATATACATGTTCATTGCGCTATTACAGCGATCATGCTTTTCCGAAAAATCTGAAAAAAATATTATTTACGGTATTACAAATTAATATTCAACATAAGAAACCATCAATAACTCCACACGACGACATATCAATGACATTGAGACGTTTGAGGAGGAGCTAAAAAAATACATTTTGGGAAATAATCACGTAACATGCAGCGTCAAGCTTTCTGTGTAGATATCACGTAAAACCATCAACTTTCTTATTTTTACGAGTTTAGGATAGGAATATTTCATCAACATCTGCCAGATTTCAACATATAAACTCAAAGCTGTCACACGTTAGTAACACTTAACAGCCTTGATACTCGTTCATAGGATCATGAAAGAACAAGAAACACGAATCCAGATTTGAAGTAGTTCTTAATACCCATTAAAAGTAAAATTGAAAGAAGTATCAATAATGCTCGGCTCAAGCATGCTTTGTCATTAGGTGAAGTAGTAAAGTAGCGAGTTTTTACAAAGAAGATACATGGGATTTTAATTCGGAAAAGTACCCTCCTAAAGGTAAACGCAATTCCCACCCGTAACAAAACAAAGGTTATCTTCCGAAACAACTAATAGGCAACGAAAATCAAGAGTACTCAAAAGTAACAAAACACAGTAATTGCATAGCTTTATACATAAACAGAACCAGTCTATGACAGAACTACCTGTTAGTCAACTCCCTCTGAAATCAAAATAAATATTCAACGTACAAAAAAGGACCCTGAAAATAGCGCTAGGAGCTTTCGTAAATGAACGTTCATCAGTGGGAAAGTTTCCGTTTTAAAACCTCTCATTCCACAAATGACCAAGTTGGAAGGATGGCAAGATTCATCAAGCATGGATGTACAGGACCATTAAATGATGCTTGTGAATTGGTGAAAGAAACTATTTTACAAATGGTAACTAATTTAACTATACAACATTGATCAAATACAAAATGCTTGCAAAAGATGTCGCTATCAGTAAAAGCTACACATTTATCAAGCTTATTTAAGTATCAACAATGAAGACAAGGCATAACTAGGATTTTCAACAGCTTTCTACAATATACACGAATAGAAGTAGTTAACAAAAACTAGACGGCCTGCCTCGCAAATGCGAAAACCACCTAGGACGGAGATGAGACTTACGCATTCACTAAAGCCCCACCATAAAACAACTACTTCGAACCCGACAAAGTAAGACAGGAACGGGTAATAGAAACGGATAATTGAACATATAATTCGAGTTCCAGAGGTAAACCACTCGCAGGCCTTCAGTGGCAATCGTAACCTTAGATCCTATGAAAAAAGAAATTAAAGTAGTTTTTATAAAAAAAAAATTAATGAAAAAGCATCATCATACTGGTACGTCAAGGAATGGTTAGAGGTTGATAGTAGAAGATAGAATCCCACATTTCATACTAACTTGACGGACAAGGCTTTCGATTTCATTACACACTAAGAAGACACTGCCTTACTGAAGGACAGAATGACTAACAGATTACCTAGCATCGAATAACAGAGGACATTTAAAAGAAAGAAATACATCAAGGAGAAAGATAATACAGGAACAATATAATAGGCCTTTAAAGAATGACAGGATCGACAAGTAAGCCATTTCCTCGAGAGTAGAGAAAAATAAGGCTAACTCTAGAACTAAACCCACAGTACACACAAAACTAGCGATGTCGACTTCTACATTACAATCTAGTGACGCACACGCTAGAACAATCAGGTGTACATAAACGCATTGCTCTATTTCCACAGGAAGAATTGAATTTGTATACGGGGCATGCACCAACCAATAAACGAGACGATTTTTTAATGCATATTTTATAATGGTGAACAGATGTCTATTCCTCTTCATACACTAAGAAAGAAACACTCCGGTGACGTGTGTCCCGAGAATTGGAGACTTTAAAACAATTCTATATCATTTTGTTAACGTATTCACTGGAAAAACGAATATTAGCCGAAAAGCGACATTTCTTCAGTTAACTGCCAGAATAAAGATCGTCACAAAATTTATTACAGAGAGGGGCATGAATACTGTTACAAAACAAAACCATTTTTCCCCATTGAAATAAGACATTTATTTTAAGGTCTGACTTTCACAAATAGTAAGTACGACTACAAAAAATATTCAAAATTCTTCTTTTTTGCCCACACTACTTTGCGAAGTCTTTTGGCAAAATCATAAATGACCGCACGAACTACTTCTAGAGGTATTTTCACCTAACATTTATTCAATTTTGACTTCAGAACTTTATATCCTGATCAAGGAGTACGTCAATTGTTATCATAAACATTCTTTTGAATTTCAGGTTTCTCCCTAGCTCGAATATTTCGGATGGACTGTCCCTTTTCATACTCCTCGGTAATGAACTTTTGCATCAATTCTACAGACATTGTGAATAGTTAACGTTTAATTGTTCTGTAAAAAAATTAAATATATCTTTGAAGTTAATTTTATAAAATTACATGGGTAATATTTTCGAAATAATAATCATTAAAATTGATTCGAAAACATGTGACAGGAATTACGCCCCACCCTGTAGAATACACTGATTCACAAGAATGAGAAGATACAATGCATCAAAAACCGGCATTTGAGATCTTAGTATATCAGGAGGTAGACAGTCCAAGAAATCCGAGCTGTTGTTCATGACCAAAGAATGGACCTTAAACACGACTCCGTTAACCCTAGAACAATAACCTGGGGTGATTTTCTCCCTAGTGACCACGCTCTTGAAATAGAGGGTTACCATTCTAGGATGAAGTAAATTAATTATATGATCCAGTATCGAGTGATTCGTTGATATAGTTTTTAAAAGGTCTGAGTATTCATTCCGAAACGCTCAAGAGAAAGAATTATTTATTTAATAGAAATGGAGTTCTTTAAAATGAGAAGTTGGCTACCTCAACGAAACGTCAAGAAAAGGAAAATAAGGCTTCGTGAATTTGAAACTATAACCCACGAAAGATTGCCATCGCTTGTGCAGCTAAATCGGCTACAAGTAACTCAAATTATCTCTGGGAAATGCTCAGCTTCCACTGAGTGCCAACTAAAACACACAGCATAGTTCTATTGAAAGACGCTCAAAAATTGACGAAACCCAAAAATCGCAAAGCTATCGAGATACGCTGAAGAACAATCTTCATCTTTTAATCTCCCGGAGAATAGAAAGAATACAGGGAGGAGAAAAGAAAGAGAACAGAAAAATTGATCCTCATAGGGGAAAGAACCAAGCAACGAATTAAACCCATAACGGTTGTAGCAACAATTGCTTGCTTTAATACAGGAACAGTATCAAAAGTTTTCAGTCGAAGAACCGTAAGCCTGAAATGCATATTGGCAAGGAGTTATAGCAAAAGAAAACCTCTTCCCTCTTTCGTAAGAGCTCGAAATACCCCAACGAAAGTAAAGTTTTCGGAGCATCTAGGGAACACAAATGGAGAATCCTCAGTAAAATACCTGTCTTGGAAGTTCATTGACAGCGTTTCAATAAGTAGTGTTTCGAAGATACTGACTCAAATTGATAGGTAACAACAGCCTCGTATCAGAAATTAGGTTAAACAGAAAGTGGGAATGAGAAAGTGGGAATCAACGCCAGATAATACGACGGGTAAAAACCTACAATTCAAGCCACCAAGAGAAATATCGAGAAATCCTCATGAAAATCAACATGTTTTTTCATAATGAAAAAAACATTTTATTTAACGCATACTTCGACGTATCATGCAGACCAACAAAAATTGTTAAATTTACTAAAGCAAAACCCATTTTTATTTACAGACAACGTTCGTTGAACCATTTGGCACTGAAAATAAATAGAGTCAACTTCCACACCAATGATGTAAAAAAGAAGTAGTCATTTTTTATAAAGAACATCTAGTACAAAAGTATAATTTGACATAATAAATTCCCAGGCAACGAAATAACTCAAAAAAGAGATATACAACACAACATGACAACTACTTGTATTTCCCATCAACTATACTGCCATTTATAATGCACAACACGAACTTGAATGAATGCATAAGCAAACTGTATGAACGCAACACCAAGCATAATACTGAATAGGGTCATCAGTGAACAAATACGTACTCACACTTTAGTTGTAGCAAACGCTTTCAACGGTTACAACCGACCCCAAATGAAATTTGTAACGACTGCATCACTTCTAACATAGACAAAAATGAATGATGAGGAAATTTTGATGTAGATGTTAATTCAAACTACATTAGAAATAGAAAATAATACAATTATTAACAAATTTTCCAGAAGTATACCACACGATTGAGACGGGGCAAAGATCAGCAAAATGGAAGCTTTACGAAGAAGGATCAGAACAAAGCGATTTTTTTCTTAAAACCGCGTAAAATTCAGAAAATGCAGATTGCTACGAAGTTAGTTACAGATACAACCCTGATTGAGAAACATAGTTTACTGAAAAGGAAACTGAGAAATTCAGTCTGAAATAAATTCCCTAGTCGTAAATTTAGCAACTTAAAAAATAATGAATTACCAGTATTAATGATGATTTCTTTGACGAGAATAAAGAATCTATCACTTCTTAAGCGAGGGAACAGAGTATGTAATAGAAGAAAATACTATAGTTAGAATTTGGCCACTGTTATATCTTTGTTACTAAGAGGGCTCTAAAACAAATTATGAAAAATTCATTCAAAGATCTACTGCTTTCAAGTGAAACCCCCATGGAAGGACTTGAAGTCAAGTGTCCTAACTAATTAGTATCTCAAAAATGGCAGTCTTGCAGCATAGCATAAAATGCATTAATTACATGAGAAGAGCATGCAAAAAGTCCTTACGAGCCTGCCAACGAGACCAAGAGAAGATGATATTCAAAGAAAGAAAGGAGATCTGAATGTAAAACGCAGAAGAGAGCAATAAGAACACTCTACCGCATGGTTGTTGGAGTATCGGTGGCAGTCATGACAGCATTGACGAGTTCAGGTAAGACAAGCCCGTGCAAACTGCCTTAAGTCATGCGAACTCCCAGGGCTTCGCGGGATTTCTCATACACGACGTAGGATATGCTCACAGCGGGTGCAACCTAAATAAAAAGGGTAAATTATTCTTTTTCTTCTAATACTATACAGCAAAAAATCATAAGTACTTGGGGTACTCTACCTAACAGGAATATCACTTTCATCTTCCAAACCAGCAATTTGATTAACTAGAATGTAAATCCATTTTTCAATCCAATATTATATAAACGTCACAAACGCAAGTATTATAACATAAGGAGTACTTATTTTCACAGCTTGTGAAAACAGATCAAAACAAAAGTGAAATGTACTGTGATTACTATCTACCCTAAAATATATTTTTCCTATATGGGAATATACTTCCACATAACCACATAACCACATAACGTTAGTGCATTAATATACATGACCAGTTTTAAAATTACAAACAAATTTACGTTTAGGGTATTTAAACAACATGCAAACACAAACCAAAAGACATAAATATATCATCTCACCTTCATGAAATTAGGCGCAATGCCTCGGTAGAGGCCCAAAGGACCTTCCTTTTGAATGATTTGTTTGAAAATGCCCATGGATGTGGTGGGAACATCATGTTTCATCACAGAGTCCTTGGTGAGCACTTGAGCCTGGAGTCGCGTTCTGATGAGAGCTAGAGGATAGGAGGCAAGCTGACCGCAGGTGGATGAGAATGCACCGCAACCAATGATGACAAACACGGAGGGGTCTTTCTGGACAGGAGAGAGTAGGGTATAGCGCTTCTTCAACGTCTCGTACACTGCCAAGTCGATACCCGCATACGGGATAATGCCCAGCAGGTTTGGCACGTAACCGCGGTAAAACGATCTGTACAAGTAAAAATAGTTTGAATTAGCAACCTCGAAATTTACGACCTTCCTAATTTTCAAATGTCGGTAAGATGACAAATTCAAACTTGTACAAGAACTCGATATTTTAACATGAAAATATTATTAACTAATAAAAAGTGTAATTTGTTCTACATAGGAACAATATTTGCTTTTAAATAAATAGTCATCGCACCTTGGGCCTTCTTTCCTGTAGATTTGCTTGGCAGCATCGAAGATGCCTTTGTATTGGCCGCTTTTTCGCAACGCCAAACGAGTTTTAAGCACCTGCAAAAATCAAAACGATGTTATAATCTGAAAATTTGAACACGGTAAATACTACTACAATGCATAAGATTTATGCATTTATGCAATGCATAAGACTACCTATGGAACAAGATTGGATTTGTCAGTCGTCTAAGACCTTTCTGAAACCAAATAGTTTACCGACATTAAAACAAAAAGGCTACGTAGTTCACTAAGAATATCTTTCTGGAAGACTTTGTCCACAAGGTACGTCTGTGGAGTCACACTACCAGCGTACCGCCCAGAGCAGAACACCAGAGAACTGCTGGATATTATGGTTACTTCTTTTGACAGAACTCAATATAATACCACTCTAGAAAGACATTTTATTCCACAAGGAACTACGAATTCGCGATTGACTAAGAACTGTTAGTTTTCATTTGTGTACGGGTCATGACATCCATCTGTTATTTTAAAGTTTCTATTAATTTCGATATAATTCAAATTTATATAAGACACTAAACTGAAATGCAATTTTCATTTTAGCATTGAACAACTCAAAAATTGAGCATCTTTTTTGATCTACAGCAATCTTTAAAATCGCAAATTCTTAGTCAGATATAGATTTTTGATAGAGGCGAAGTAGATCATGATGCTGTTTGAAACGCCTAGATATTAAATTGTTCTAAGAAAAGAGTACATATAAAAACTGATCAGAGTCGGCAACAAGCTACCATCTTGCATAGAACTTATACCTCCATGGGGTAGATGACGCTCTGGGAGAAGCCTCCTGCGAAGGATCCAGCTGCAAACCTCTCCACAATACTGAGCTCCCTGTCAGCCGCTCCACAGTTTCTCATGATGATACCCTTAGCTTGCTCGTAAGCAGCGAACTTGAACGCAGACTCAGGAGCAATTTTGAGCACATTGATAAAATTACCGCGCCACAAGCTCTTGACGCCACCCTCGTCAATCATGTACTTCACGCACTGCCGTAGGCTCTTAAACCTGTGAGAACCGTGCACCTGCAAACATGGAGACTTTGAAAGGCCGCATGACTGGTGTGTCGCAGATCAACCTAACAATGAAAATAGGCTGTTCATACAGTCCAATATGTCGACAAAAACTGGATAATCGAACTGAACTATCAACAGTAAAGATCAAAATTAGATCCATCCAGTATAACGGTTCAATACGAGAAAAATCTATACAGACAAGTGAAAATTTTACTTGGGCGTATTTTTCTGTTCATCCAAGGAAAAAAGTTTGAAGAAATCCTGCAGGAAGTTGCATGTTTTTCGGAACCTAAACAGGAATATTTATGTGTATTTGCAAGTCTCGGGTACGAATTTTAAATCATTAAATGAAAATACTAAAAAATATGGTAGGGGTATCGTCCCTGTCGCCCTGTATGTCCCCATAGATTGCCCGAGGTTTTTGGAACCCCACGGTGTTGCCCCCTTCCCACCGAAGGAATGTATAACTAACACTTTACGCATGAAAATCATCAAAAAAATTCAATTATTTTTGTCAATAAAATTTACTCGTGGTTAAGTATGAACCGCGTTACACCAATGAATTCAGTTTACGTAAAAACTTTGAACCGAAAATAATGAAATTTTTCACTTGCATTCTCAAATATTTTTGGCGAGAATTAAAAACCTACTGAATCTTATAAAAAAGTGTGTGCAACATAGCCCACAGGATTTTCTGTGTATTTTAAAACTCGTTAAATTTCTAATCATTAAAAGAAAGTGCGGACAAATATAAGGTCAAGTCATATTATGGACGCTTGGTTTGAACGGTTTGAAGGTAGTTGTGACACAGAAACCAAGGATCTCGATAAATTTCTCGCACAAAATTCGGCTCCGTGATAAGAAACATTGGCAGTGATTAATCGTAGTAGATTTTGTAGTTCGCAACACAACAAACTTTCAAAATGTATCCCATAAAAATCAGATAATGGCCACCAGCATTTCTTTTCTCAATATAAATAATCACGTGAATCATTACCTATACAAAAAAATTCGTGTTTTCATCAACAGACAGACACAAGCGACGATAAGTTACGGTTATGATTGATGATCCAGAAATCATACTGATAAAATCATTTGGAATTAGTGATTATGCAAAACTTTGCAGTGGTAAATACTATAGAACACGAAGTTTCACAGAGAGTAACTAATGTTTTGATGGGATAGAAACGAAGACCAAACCTACACAGTACTTATCAGCAGTATTATAATAATAAATTACACAAGTTTTGGAACTAGTAATCGCAAACAACGCAATCTACTACAATTGATCATTCCCAATGTTTATCATAAGTTTGTCGTGCATTACGAAGCAGAATTTTTTATTAAAAATTTCTCCAAGAAGTTTGTTTTTGCACTAAAATTACCTTTAATTCGTTATTTCATCAACCATACATAATATATCGACCTTATTAAAACTCCTCGCTTTCTCATATTAAATATCAGTAATAATTCGGGTGTTCATCACGCACGTCAGTTGCGTGGTCACGATACGCTTGTTAATGAATTCGCAGTCAGCTATCTCTTTATGAGTGTGCACACAGCTGTGTGCAGTAATTTATTTATATTTGAAAAGGTAAAAAGTGATATACGTGCTGCAAAAATTAGTAAATTTGTAAGAGAAGTATTGGCAGGTATGTAGAGATGAATGATCAAATTCTCAAGTTACAAATGACGAAAATTGTGAGCACAGTATGGCGCTAGTGAAGCCAAACCTGACTAGCTGATGAAGGGCAAACTACTGAAACTAGTTATTCGTGTAGGAATACTTAAGATAGGAGCTGACCTGTAGGAAAACTTTAAGTCTGTCGAGCGGGGCTGTGCAAGTTCTGCTGACCATGCCAGCAAATCCACCGGCCACGAGATGACGCCACCACTTGCCCGACACCCACTCTTCAGCACTGAAGTCGTCGGGAACACTCAGGTCTTCACCGATGTCTAGGTTCTGGCGGAATAATTTTAATTATGCATGACATGTCCAATACAACCGAATGTGAAGCGCCTCATGGATCACTGCATACACGTAAATAGCAGTCATCAGCTGCACAGTATTGTTTTGTTAAATCGTTTAATTCGTCGAAGCATGACTTGCACGAACTGATTTCATTGCAATCTTCTTGTTCATCGATGAACACGATAGAAAAACTATCAGTGTCTTGCAGCATGGCGTCAAAGACAATCATATGAATGTTTAGGGAACAGTATGACGGCCACTTTTATGAGGAAGAGACATAAGGAATGTTAAAAGTCAAAACTATTCACATAACACAAAAACTAAAATTTTTATAATAGACTCGGCAATAGAAAGGATAACATATTTAACATGTGCTTGCGTCAACACGAGGCTCCAAGCAGCCGTTTAAACTCTTTCAGGTTGTGCAATATAAAAATCAGGTAAACCCTAGAAAAATTAAATGTGTCCCAAATATCCTTGAAAATCTGTCTACAATTCGTAATGGAGAACCCGCAAAATTTTAAAATGTCACCGTGAAAGTTACTGTACAAATCCTTTTAGTATATTTAAAGTTTTCTCTGCACAAAATACTGAAAGCAAACATTGTTTTGAGTCAGAAAAATTATCAGCTATTTATTAGCAGAATCATGTACGTTGATAAAATAATATAAGAGTGTTTCATGACATGCGATGAACCAAGATGCACCTGAGCCATCAAATAATATAAATGTTGTATTGACTAATAAAGTTATTGAGAACACTTGGCAGCAGCATATTGACAACACAATGTGCTCTATTTTATTGCTTAAGTATTAAACAATTTACGTGATATCACATTTAAACGATTTAGTTGTCCAGTTATTGTAATGAACTTTTCATAATTGATCCCTTCCTCTTCTTCAACCGCCTTGATTTCATTTTAGTCATCATTAGGCAATGAAAAACTATTTAGATTACAGTTCCATAGAGTATACAATACCAATAACACTAGAACAGTGCGTCTCGTAGATTTTTGGAAGGTACCAATATTACTAGAACATATGAATTGGGTATTTAAAATACTCCAACTGACCGTGGCATGTCGCCAGTAGAGTATGATGTCTTGGAGGTTTGCAGAAGGATGAAAAAGCAGATAGTCGCGCCACTCATCGAAGCTGATCTCTAGGGTGCCATCTTTATCCATCCTGTAAAAACGAAGCAAAATTGAACACGGAAGCGCTGACTAACGAGAAAAATTCAGTTTTCAGTTTTAGCGTATACCCACATGCATTGCCAAAAACTGGATTCCAATCATTTTAGCATATGCTAAACGAGCTCGATGGATATGAAGGAGACTGGCCACCTACGAGGAAGTTTACAACATTAAATACGAAGCCAAAAGTAGAAAACATCAGCGAAGACACTAGCGCAGTAAAGCAATAATTACGACGTAGACCAACCACGAGAGATTTGAAAAAAAACGAAAACAGAAATCAAGGCATACGTGACTATTAACAAACCCTCGAGTGTGGCAACAAACTCACCCTGGACAATTGGATCGAGTAAGCGCCAAATCTCTTAAAACCAAGAAGTATGCTGAAGGAGAATATTGTTCAGACTGCTTCTCTAAGAAATTAAATAAAAAATTAGACCCCTGTAGCACCACGAAAATGAACTGAAATTATATCAAATATGCACGATTCTAGTACATAATGATAAAGAGAACAAGGTGGAGACGACAGTTATCAAAGTTTCAAGTAACAAAAATTCGAGTTCATGAATTGTGGACAATGAACAAAAAATTAATTTCTTCATAACAGCAAAATTCTTATAAGCTCATTTTAAACACGGGAAACATACATTGAGGAAACTAACGGGTAACAGAAATTAAGAGAAAATTATCCAAAATACGAACAGCTGAAAAACCAACAGCGAATGAATAAAAAATTAAAGGGCAAAATAACAGACGCTCGCCAGACTAAGAAATAAACTCAGTTTCCATCCGACTCAACAGGTCGATTGTCCTTGGCCTTGTTGAGAGGGGGAGGACGGAACGAAGGCCACGCGCTCTCTCTCTCTCTCTCTCTACCGCCTCCCGAGACCGACCTCAGTACGCCAGGGTGCGGAGGCAGGCAGTAATGGCTTAGCTGGGCAGGCGATCAATGAATGAACTGCCAGCTAGTTTCCATAGCACACGCCATCAGTTCACATTTATTAGCGTTGAAGTTTCAGATGTCATGCAAAAATTGTTAAACTTGTTTCTTCTGCACGTTGAAAAATTTCGTGAGCTTAACTATAAAAACGTGTTGTCAGAAGCTTGAAATTGTTTAAGTTTATTGACCCGCTACGTTTAGTGAATTATCTGTTACAGACTAAGTGCATGAATTCACTGTTCTTTTATGCAGTATCTGCATAGCACTGCGTGCCCTCTTTTTTCATTAATGAGGCTTCTAAAAACTATTCTAAACTCTTCAGTCACAGGATTTTTCAAAATAAGAACAATAAAAAAATCTATATGTATATAAAAATCTTATCATTGCAAGCAATAGTGCAAGGTAACTGAAGTTCTCAGCTACCAGAAGCCAGATTTCCGATCTAAGTTTAAGCTAAGCCTAAATAAGGCATTGAATGAAGTAGAGATCTAATGCACTTATACGTCAAGTCGATTGCACGGAACACCAGTCTCCGCGACAGAGACACGGAAATAGAACATAAAGCCTACCTAACTTGCAAACTAAATCAATAGCAACCTCTTCCAACAGCATTGCAGAATCAGTAGAGAATAACTAAGGACATTGAGGAAAAAATGTTTCTGAATTTTCGAAGCGTTTCAAATTACTGAAAAAATTAGAAAATAGCAGACCAAATTACATGAAAAACAAACTTACCAACCACCCACGATGATGTTAATGTAATAGCTAATTTTTTCCCATTCATGCCACTGACACGTCTGGTCACGATCACAGACACATTTCTCGGCGTCACTGAAGTTCACACCAGCAACGTTAGACGAATTACGAACGAGGCTACCATTCTCAGCGTCATGAACACCACGATAAGAAGTGTTATCACTATCCTTCTTCGCATGAGCGACGTCACCATCACCTTTCTGAACGTCATTTTCAGAATTGTGAGTTGCACAAATGTCATCGCCGCTGGATTGAGGCACGCCACCAACGCACGTTGCTGAACTTAGAGCACATTTCACCAGTGACAAGTTTTTGGTGATGTTTCCATGCCGCTGCGAGAAACTGCCACAAACCAAGGAAGTGCTTGGATAACTGCATACATCATCACGTAAATAGCAGTCATCAGCTGCACAGTATTGTTTTGTTAAATCGTTTAATTCGTCGAAGCATGACCTGCACGAACTGATTTCATTGCAATCTTCTTGTTTATCGATGAACACGATAGAAAAACAACTATCAGTGTCTTGCAGCATGGCGTCAGCATGCTGGTGACAACTTCCTCACTTCATACAAAAACAAACAAATAAAGAAATGGGTAAATACATGAACCATTATTTTTAAAAGGTTTCGACAACTATTTTCACACGATTACCGGCTTATCCAAGACATTACTACAAACACTTAAAGGCACAACAAAGTAACATTTTTACGGTGCAATTTGTACAGCGCATTACTTTCGCAAGATAGTCGAAACGCAGAAAAAGTGAAGTGAAAAGGAAAACAACGACGATTGTACAAACGTTCGTTATATAGGCAAGCCATCAACTACAAGAAAGAGAATATGGAATATGTATATGAGAGAAAGACGGACAAGGCCGAACTCTTCCTACCAAAACCTCACACGCGTGACAAGAACAAGTGATCGCTGGATGGATGCCTCCGTCTCCTTGCCTCGGATCGTTACGGGCATCTCAAAGCAACTTTAAAATCACCATGTGATCAAAAGGACAACCATTATCAACTTACCATAGTATGCTGAAGGAAACTCGAGAGTTATATGCAGTTTCATTCTATACGGACACGAACAACAATATTAGCGAAAATGTACGGCAGGCATCCAAAGTTAAAAACAAAAATCTCATAAATTCCACAAAATCAGAGTGAAATAAAACAAAGCAGTACATTTCTCACCAAGAATACCTAATACATTGTTTCATACAAACAAATTAGTTCCGTAATTGGAAAAAACTCCCAAATACACAAGGTCAAGATCGCACATAGTAAATTGCTTATACATACTTAGAATAAAAAGAAACAAACCCTATTTGTAACTGAAGTAATAAGTACAAGAAATTATTAAAATATAATAACCTTTACTACGTTCAATAAGAACGGATTATAAAAGCTTTTTCAAAAGTTTAGGAAAAAACTTTAAATCACGGTTCAACAGCGGCTTTTACCGGTATTTGAAACGAGATATGGTGTACGTTCATCTTGCACAGGCTCCATCATCAGCCAAGTGAAACTCCTCCACATCATCTGTGTCAGTCTCGCAAGAAACTCAGCAACAACAGCATGCCTCACCACTCAATCTTCCGACCACCAAGGCAACCAAACGTACAATTTGGTGGTCGCCTGCAGCAACCCAACAGCACAGGGCAGTGTCTCCCTCCACTGACTTGTAACTGAAGCATGAGCAGGTCAACTGCCCCGGGACGAAACAAACTTGCGGTATTTCTTGTCCTATAAACTACGAATTAGATCAAGCAAGAATCTGAATCAATTAGGCGCTGCAGAATACGATTCATTTTCTTCACAAGACATGGAAGAGTAGACTTTATTGAAGAAGCGCTCAAGCTTAAATTAATTCTTGTAAATCGAGAATATTAGACGAGTAATCGCTACCTACAGTAAGAATGTGAAAGGTTTAAACATTAACATTTTGCGTTCAAGCAGTACAATACACATTAAAAATTATTTCAATGCTAATTTATCTTCGGATAAGGACAATCAACAAGCAATTTGTTTTATCTTTGATGTTAAAACTATCCGAATTTGAGAGCACCTGTCAAAGATACAAAATGTGAAAACTTTCGATTCTTAAAGTAGTATAATGGATCAGCTGATTGCGAAGTCAACACGCCAATAGTTCTGTTCTAAACAATTTGATGCTGTATGTAAACTTATAAGATATAAGTGATGGACCATTTGATGTGATAGAGCGGCAGCGAAGAGAGCGTGCGGATCAATGCAGACATCAGGTAAGGTGGAAGCGAGATCACGTGGGCACTCCAATGATCGATCAGCGTCTCAGAAATAAAACCCAGCACGGTCATCTATTTGTAGCTAAGACGATGATCAAAATATACTCCCATTTCGTTCGACCGGTAAAAAATGTAAAATATAATAGTATATACAATCAGTAAAAAAATTGCGAAATTAAGCTGCAGCAAAATTATTCTTACACAGAACTTTCGGATGCGCGCACGGCAACAAGGTACGTACATTGTTAAAGCACTTAATATTTGAGCATTAGGCTAATAACTTTACCTCTTACAGGAATATATAAGAGCCGCTATGGTACACGGGAATATTCTAGTTTCCACAGCAGTAGTCACTAAATTCATTGAATTCTTCCGACTCGTGATCTCACTTAAAACAGAAAATTATTTACTACAATACGACTATAAAGCTTAACAAGTATGCACCCTCAGAAAGCCAAAACCTCGTACACTTATCACATCAAGAGGAACACTAATTCGCAACTAGTCAAAAACACATCGTGACGAAGCTTTGCCAGAAGCTCATTTCCACGTGTTCCACTCTCCATGAATGATGTGAGAGGTCCGCTTGAACTCTCGTCCACTCCCATTTTTCTGAGTACGTGCTGCCTGCATGCAAATATAGTACAAATCACAAGACAGACATTTTCAGAAGTACACTGCAGTTGTATTGACACATGCTTCACATGACAACTGCTGCTCTTTTATCCACGATGGGCTCTGCTCGAGAAGCGGATACATAAATTCCTGTACCACACGCGGGCGCGATCCAGACGACACTGACTTGCGCCCTGGAATCGGCCTCATTCCACATGGACAGGCTTTCATGCAGTCTGGAACAAAACTGGTGCATTTCACAGCAATATCACTATCGAGGTAGGTGCAGAAAGAAGCCTAACCACTCGCTCAGTTTATACCGTCCTCGTGTTTCATACTTAGTGTGTCAAAAAGGACTACTAAGAACATTGTTTTAAACATTGCCTACTCATGAACAGCACTGGCACAAAGCAAACCAAGCATCAGTTTTGAGTTAAGTTTAAACGGAAGCATAAAAATTTGTCTAGTTTATATGGGCCGCGTGTTTTATGCCAAGTGACAAATAGGACTAAGAACATCGCCACAAATACTATGCTTCGCACAGTAGGAGTAATTTACTTTAGACGGATTGTCAATGATGAACGTAATCGATGAGTTACAGGGATCTGGTAATTTCAAGCCCGATTTAAACAAGTTTCGACATAAGTGTTACAAACTAGATTATACTCGAAAACCATTTCATCACGTCGGCTTTTTATCGTGAAAACACTAGCAAATGAAGAGAAAGTCATATTTCAAAAATATAATGGTGCATATTCAGCGATAAAACAGCAACGCATGGTAGTTTCAATGTGATCATTTTGACACGCACAAACTTCATAATGAACGCAAGATACGAACACAAACAGAGTTAGAGAAGCCCAGCAACAGCCGATGACATCAGTTAAGCAATAAGCCCAGTGACTGCCTCAAGACGCAGCATGCAAATAGCCAACTATCAAGTTCATGAACGGCAGATAGCTACGAGTGAGAATAGTAATACTCTCGTCAATTATCAGTTTCTAGGCATCAGTAACAACTACAGTAGAATTCCTTTAAAGCGGCACTCGCTGGCCAAGCTTTATACATTTATTCATTTTTTCTTCTTTAACTGCTTTAAGCAATTGCTATTGTTTTTCTTTTGCGTTTAGCGTGTCAATGAATTGTTTGTGGTTACTTGAGTGATATTAATCGGTAACTGCTAAGTCCCATGGGTGCCGGTTAAAAAGACTTCTAATGTATTTATATTCTAATGAAAAAATTCATTAAGTCCAAAAACTTACAAGGTAATAGTGCTACTACGAGAAGATATGAAAGAAAGAGTCAAGTACAAACGAAGCTGAGATAGTCATGACAAACTTATTTAATTAAACTAGTTTTCTTGTAATCTAAACAGAATCCAGCGAGTCACACTTAACATCCACGAGACTAGTTCAGCATACGACGCTTTATCTTGAAAGACGTGGAAGTATTTGCTAACAGTTCTGACCAGTGATTAACCTCAGAATTACAAGTCAATATGTCCAAGCTAAAAATATCCACGAGGACGTCCGAAAGTGACACGTGCCTTGTAACTTGAGTATCACAAGAGAACAAACACTCGCCGAGTAAGTAGAACATCGACCCAAGTTAACATATAAGAACAATGTTATCGTGGAGATAGACAGCAAACAATACGACCCAGACAGTGGCCCAGACAACCGGGGATGAGCAATCCGTGCCAATGAAGCGTCATACTTCACATTTGCTCTACGTTCATATTCTGAAGTTGGCATGCGATATTTACGCAGAAAATAAGTCTACAAGCGGTGATAATAATGCACAGGCGTTCAGGCATTATTATTATTAATAATAATAATAACGCTAGCCATTCATTAATTTTGAAATCGGCAACATTATTCAGCAGCCGGCTTTGAAAAACGAAAGTAGATACGACGTGATGAACAAAACACGATTACAGAAAACAACGGGACTCAAATAAATGAATTGAAATACCTGTTCAATTCATCTGAAGCAGTCAATTCAAATGACTAGGCTTTAAACTGCTACCAGGTGAGTGAACAGCAAGCAACTCCCACCAGTAACTGCCACTGTATAGTATTAATACATTTCCTGCGAAGTGACCCACCGGTGGGTCACTCAGGTTCTGTAATTTTTTCAAAGCTTTCTAGTGACTGAGTGTACAAAGTAAAGATTTGCAGCGGCTAGGCAATCGCAGAAAACGCTAAAACAGAACTGAATTGAAATAAGGTGTTCCTGGTTATGACAGTAAGGCACACGATTGGAAGGCAACAGTGTTGAGCCTATGAATAGCTCAGAGGAGTTACTCCTGCTGGCACTACGCTCTCAAGGACAGCGTCTGGCCCTCGTCATGCAAGAACTGAGCAAAAAGCCGGAACGCTGTCACTCAATTTTATAGATTTAAATCGTTCTATGTCTTAGACATCGGGGGAGAAGATAAAAGCGTTGACATCATAACGAGTGAAAAATTGGAGGAAGCAGCGTTCCATCATCAGTCGAGTTCAATCACTGAAAAATACTAGAAATCTTTTTAGCAAGGTTATTAACCATAGAGGTTAGAGTAAATTATTAAACGGAGTGAAATGTACGATAAGAAGCTAGTCTGTAGTGCCTAAAAAATTAAATATATAATAAAACTGATTCAAGGAATTATGCGCAGAAAAGGAAATAAATTAATACAACCTAAGACAATACCAGTCTTAAGAGTAATACACCGACCTACTTTATAAGATATAATTTGCGAACGATCGAAAGCATTCAAATTTAATTGTCAAATGAATTCATTAACGCTTAAACAGAGCTTTAATTAAGCAAATAATTGGCATATACCTCTAGAAAACTTAAAATATTTAAATTGCGTTCAACCCAATTTATTTACTGCTCTGAATAAACGCTACTAGTTATTCATTTATGAATTGACTTGTCTGGTCTAAACATAGAGTCATGTAACTCGCCTCTTAAGTTCACGCATCTAGTCAATGCTGGTCACATGTTGAGCGCAACTTATCCCTTAGTATTGCATAAAGTATTGTGAAATTCTCCTTCACGGACTTCTTCGTTACAAAATCGTACAAACGAAAATAGTGGTTAGTTTTGTCATAAAAAGAAGTGAAGTCAGTTCAGTAAGACACGAGCATAAAACTTGGCACAAGAGGCATGTGAGGAGGCAGCAGCTATCACGTGACTGTCCTGCATGAGGTGTTCTCAACCTCCTACTGCCAGAATAAGTAGAGGGTAGGGCAGAATTCCTGTTACATGCTTTTAAATCTATTTTAATCAATATTTCAAATACTACCCGGTCATATACAGGGTTTAATCAAATAATACCAGATGTCATTCTAGAAAAATAATAATCAAGAATATACTTATTTTTTGCAGAACAATTAGTCATTAACTATTGGAAATGTCTAGAATTGGTGCGCAAGTTCATTATGGAGAATCGTGAAAAGGAACTTGAGTCCATCCGAAATATTACTGGAATACATGTCTTTTTACAAGAATTTTTTTATAACAGTATTCACGCCCCACTCTGTACAAACCATCTAATTCTAGTAACGTTACACATGGAAAAAATGACTGCTGCTGCATGTGCTTGTTCTGAATGCATAAATATTTTGCTTCATATGCTAATCTAATATTGCATTTGAAGTTTAAAAATGAGCAAGTTGAAAAACGGGAGTGAGCAATTCTAATTAACAGCATAATCACTTTATTTTAGAGCAACGCTGAGCGTGAAGATTACAATCACTAATACGTAAATGAACATTTGAGATCAATGCTATACGGTTTCAAACGGTCGTTCTATGTTGTCTTGAGATTTGCTCAGAAATGACTAATTTCATAACTGAGCTCATACTGAAATTACTCGTTTCGCGAGCATATGGCCATAAATTATCTTCTTTAATAAAGAGTATCACTCAACTCCAATTACTGAACTTCCAACCTAATTTTCTGCAGAATATTGACTAGTTCCACATATTAGGTAACGATGGGTAGAACAGGTATTCTGGCCCGAGCTCGTAAGCGATATCTAATCATGACACACGCTATTCAATGTTGGCCCAGCACTAAATACAAAAATCAAAAAAGCCGGCACCTACGTCCACTAAATTGTCGATAATTGAGCCACAAGTGTTGACCTTTGTCTACAATTATCGTCCCATATGCTATAAAATGATAATTGGGTTTATTTCCGAAAAAATTTCGCTACAGGATGACGAAACGGTGATTTTGAGCTATGGAATTACTTTTGCGTAGTTTCGAAATAGCATGTAATAAAAAGTTTCCGAACAACGGGTGATCCCACTGATTTAAGTCATAACATTTCGTTATGAAGTGTAATTCACGCATGACAGGTCTCTTCCATCGATTCTGTTGTATTACTTGAAAGCAAAACGAAATAATAGTCAAGGTAACAGGCTATACGAGATCGTGAATCATAACACCGTCAACTGAGGCTAACATGCTGGGTTTTGTAGTAGTCAGCAGGTGCTGAGGTAAGCTTAATTAACAAACAGCGACACATCTAACATCCAAGCTAACTTCAAATACTCTCAAACGCCAATCATGCATCCCTTACAGTTGGCATTTATCGGAGTTCTCATGTCAAGAAATGCATGAATCTATCGAATCAATGTAAACAAGCCATTTCAAATGTTGAATAAGAACTACGTCATACCACAGCGCAAAAACGGAAGAACGTGCAGAGAAATGCTGAAGTCACGAGTGCGACATTCTAGCTGCAGTCAATATCCCTATTCTGCAGCACAAATAAATGTGTGATGCCTTTACAGATATCTAATTCAGCGTGCACCGTCAGCAATGAACAATTCATACGACATTTTATCTACTATCGCATGTTTGGTGTCTAAAACGACACTGCAGTCTAGGATAACATAACTACGACGAATAATACGCAGTAAATTAAATAAACCTACAAAGATTTAGACAAGCAAGCAAGGTCATGAAACATGCATGAGCTGCCAAGAACGTAGGACACGCGCGCGTGCATTGCCAACACAAGAAGTACAGTTTTTCACGCTAGGAATGAGTCATACGCTTAGGTACAAGCATGAATGGGCGAGAAAAATCTTCTACGCTAAAACGAAGTACAGACAAAGTCGCGCGCAGTTAGATAGTATAAAATGTCGAGAGAAAAAGCACGAAATGGCAGCTAAAAACTGCGATAAAAGAGTTCACCAGAGTATAGACTATTTATATAGACTATTTAAAGGCACTTCCACAACGCCAGTGCTTCTACATTAAGATAGGGAGTCAAAGAAGACAAGTGCAGCGTAGAAGACGAAGAAATGCTGCTTCGACGGCACGTCGACTGACATCCACCCACACACAGATGATTGATCAGGCTTCAATTATGACGGGGCGCAACCCATAACCCTCTCCTGCATTAATGTTAGAGTACCAATATCACTTTTCACTATAACTCATTTTTTCGTTTGATTTGCCAAAGGACGCGGGCTTTGCGAAGAAGTTGCAACATTGAACTTTTGCCTTTGGTACCCACAATACAATGCTTACAATACATGTATACGCGTTCCATTGAGAAGTCAATGCTTAGTATAAGATGAAGTTTATTTCAACATGCAATATTCCAACTTTCGAGTATATATTCTAGAAACTATACTTGACATCGTAATCCCGGAATGAAATTTTATGGTATCTCATCTTGTTATTCAGTAGACGAATTTCTTCCTATCTAAATATTTAAGAGTGTGACAGAGACGGACCAACCAACTATGTTATTATATAGTGCAATGGTGGGCATCACAATCCACTATCTATTCAATACTGATACCCCTAAACCTGGTCGAGATTTTTCGTTTAGTGAGCACAAGACTTGCTCGAGCAGCATGGTGTGGAAACTCCCGTGAACAGACGTCAGAACTGGATCTCGTGACGCAGACACAGGCAACACACAGCTGTACGTGGGGTTGCCACGTAACCTTCAAGGTAGTCTTCTAGACACGGGACAGCCTTGTGCACCTGCAGTGCGTACAATGATCACTGCACCTGCAGTGTGTGTACAGTGTTATTAACAGTGCACCTGCAGTGCGTGCAATAATCAGTGCACCTGCAGTGTGTGTGCAGTGTTATTAACAGTGCACCTGCAGTGCGTGCAAAGATGACTGCACCTGCAGTGTGTGTGTGTGCAGTGTTATTAACAGTGCACCTGCAGTGTGTGTGCAGTATTATTAACAGTGCACCTGCAGTGTTAAGTGCACCTGCAGTGCGTGCCAATAAGTAGTTTCCTGTGTCATAGATTAGGCTGTCGAGCGATTAGATAAGTTGGATCAAGATATACTATCCAGGACAAAAATTAGATCATCTTGCCGGTAGTTGCAACATATTTGTCAGACTGAGAATAATGACGGCATCTGCAAGGATAAGCAGTGCAGGCAGAGTTAAGTCATGGATCGAGCGAAAGGTCATAAGCACAACGCGGCAGCGCTAAGAACTAATGAAGATATATAAAATAAAAAGGACAACTGGTGCCGTAAAATATGGCCATTGATGTGAGAAAAAACGTGGCAAAAAATAATACTAATTTCTTCTTATGAACAGTTCAGCACGTCTACAGTCGTTACAACATAAGAAACAAGCACGCAAGTGCAAGCTTGAGCTGTTACAGTATGTATATCAGTTTTTAACGAAGGAAATTAACAATAAATTATCAGTGGTAACAGTTATGAATTCCAAGTACTTACAAAGAATGACAAGTGAACGTATACTACCGTTCGAGAACGGAACATTCGAGAAGCTTATAGCATAATTTTATTAGACCCTATACCACACAGTCCAAGCATAATTCTATAATATATGACCATGCCACGCAGTCCTAGCATAATTCTATACTATATGACCATGCCACGCATTCCTAGCATAATTCTAAGATATATGATCATGCCACGCAGTACTAGCATAATTCTATAATATATGACCATGTCACGCAGTCCTAGCATAATTCTAAGACATGTCCATGCCACGCAGTCCTAGCATAATTCTAAGATATATGACCATGCCACGCAGTCAGGTATGTGTAAGCATGATGAGAGAGCTCGGTCGAACAAACACAGCAACCTTGGCAGCAGACCTCGGAAATGTGAATGCAGCAGAGGAAGACCAGCTCAAAAATGAGGAAGCGCAATCGCAAGCAACGGAGGTGTGGCAAAGTTTGGAAAACACAGCAGAACATCACCTGTCGTTACGACAACAAGCTGTCAAGTTACTTTCTCGAGCTGGAATATTTTCTTTCAAGTAAGGGCACACACCAGCCGATTACTGAGTTCATTTCATTTTAGTTGGGGGTAGTATTTTGAACAGGGTGTTCCTATGCATGAATAGCTGAACTAGGAAAATTGAGTGGTATACACAAACGAGAGGATTCATTAATAATTATCAACATTACACACCTCAACATCCCGACATTCAATTGATGCACACTTCTGATTTTAAATCAAAATCTTCATGTAACATTAGCAGGAAAGCAAAAGCGAAATTCTAATTTGCTTTCACTTGTTGAACCGCCGGGGCCTCGCATTCAGCTACTGAACAAGCAGTACTGAGGGCGCTAAAGAATGCTAGTTAAGACGCAACTACCTCCATGCTTTGCTAGTTATCACGGGACTTCTTGATAACTTCTTTTGCAGCGTGTGTGCCAACAGGTTCGCCGGGTACAACGAACAGCAACGATTTTTTTAAATTGATTATTCTGAGAAGTGTCCATTTTGTCACACAGTGAAATTTACCGCCCAGGGACCTGCGTTTAATCCCTTATGACCAAATTATTTTCATACTGATCAAAATATTGCATAAATTACAGCTTTACTAATCTCTATGTAATTTTGCCGCAATTTTGAACGAAACATTTGGAATATGGGACTAAAGGGAATCATTTTTAAGGTTTATTTGGGACATATTAACCCAATGGTAGCAAAAGGGTTAATACAGCGGCAAATGCATCAAAGAACAAAGATGAGCGTAGAGAACGCAGTTGACACTGAAGAGCTTTATCTAATAAGTGCAACTATTGTAAATATATCTTTTTCTATTACTAGCACTTCAATATTAAAAACATACAGTACATAACCTGTAAAACATTATCAAGAAATATTTTCAGACCATACAATAAACTATGAAGGTTAAGATTGGGGGTACAGAGGTCAAAATCGTTAGATATCTCATAACAGATCCCATGTCAGATATAGAATGCAAACTTTTAAACAAAGGCATAAGCAAGACAGCTTTCACTACTGGTAGAGTGCATCAAGCATTACAAAACGGCTTAGTAGTCGCATTCGATTTCCACTGCACCACAGATAGTAAAAGTGCCTCATTTCGAGACTCAATAATTGAGCAATGAAGACAGTTAAGCAGAGCTGAAATTGAGCCAATACGCCCGATTCTTGAGACATGCGATAGCAATTCTCAAAGCACGCGGCTTCGAAGAGAAATGCACACAGCTTGTAACATCAATACTGTAACGTCACTGAGTTCATCGATAAAGAAACTCCGTAGCTCAAGGCCCTCAAAATTATATCGTAATTGCTTGCAGTTGTAAATAATGATTATTGCGGACTGTAATTCATACATTCTCATGTCATCTCCAGTGAAAAGTTCACTCAAGATATCAGAGTGAGGTGTGTGTTCAGCCCTCCTATCTCACGACAATGCACAATTCCGTTATTCCGTGAGTCGTGACAATTTTATGTAAGCAAGTTTGGAAGAGAAGCTCCTTATTTCCCTTCCCGAGTGTCTCAGCGAAACTGTCGCTCAACACTTTCGCTACCGTTGGGTTAATAGTTCCTAAACAAACAAAATTATTCCCTTTAGTCCCATATTCTAAACGTTTCGCTCAAAATTACGGCAAAATTACATAGAGATTAGTAAAGATAAGTGGTAAATTATGCAACATTTTGATCAGTATGAAAATAATTTGGTTGCGAGTTAGGCCCTGATGAGCTTGCAGATGTTTGGTTACCAGACCGTCCGTGTGTGTGTTGTTGCTGCACCTGAACTGTGGTAACGCACGCTCTTCCAAACAATTACCAAGTTTGTGGTCACGATGTCTTTGTGTTGACAATCATTTCGCAACAATCTCCTAAAAAATGTTCGCGCATTCGACTCTGTCGTAAAAATCGGCTGGAATTCTTTACACAATTTACACTGTATGAAAAAGATTTTCATTACCAAATTTCCAATTTTTTTAATTTGCTGGATTAACACGTTGCCTCCAATTGCCTGATTGGTGTAAAACTTCACTTTGTACGCATAGTCACTAGAAGGATCTGTAAAAATTACAGAACCTAACCTCAGTGGTACACATACGTACCACTTCGGAGTCAATGTGTTAAACTTGATAAGATGAAAAATAAAAAAATTATTGTAAACTCTCATATAAATAGAGTAGGCACTTTCGATGAAACTTAAGACTAGGGATTTTCACGAGGCATGATAGGACAGACATGAACGATTACGCTGTAGGTGGCGTACATATCAAGTCCCGATGACAGTCAAGGTATTCGGCGATAAGATAACGAACAGCAGAACCTCCAGTGCCAGGTCCTTTTTAAGTCTAGAACAATTACTTTATCCATTTATTCGACACTTGGCCGTGAAATACAACTAGACTAAAGCAGATCATTAGTGGAACACCAGACTGCTACGTCAGCTTCTCGACATAAGATGATTCTCAAACAGATGAGGCGTCTCAGCCCCTACACGAGAATTTCAAACAAAGTTAACACATAAAGCACACGTACTAAAAATAAATAATTGAACTACGATGACAGAACCGTAGTTTTTCCAGAGATATGCATTGAAGAACGTGTGTGCGTGGAAATAAAGCATAATTGTGTTTCTTCTCCGCGACTATACGAGACACACACTCAACTGAACCATGACCTGTTGAAGGCGATAGCAGCACGGAGAGAAATCCTTCACAATCAATATACAGATGGATTGCTCGTACACCAACTTTCCAGCTTCGATTCAAGCTATAAGGAACAGCTTAAATTATTTCAAGCAATAAGTCAATTTTGAAGCTCATGGATAACTAACATCGATCAGATCAATTTTCTGGGTAATCAAGAAACAGCGATAAGCGTCAAGAAGAGAAACACAGGCTGGAAGTCACAGCCCAAGCCTGAGCTTCACATCACACGAGGTCAGAAATATTACTTTCAGTCAATGAGAGCAGAGTTACACACGTGAGCAAAGGAGTGTGTCCTGGATAACTTGGACTCGAGTAACTGCTAAAAGAAGACATCAAACACGTCAAATGTTCAGTGTGATACAAGAAATTATTGCGAGCGTTTGTTATCCAAAATTTATAACGTACTTACTGCACTGTATAGTCATAATAGAATTAAAATCATGTTTTTCAAGCGTATAACGGAGGCAAGCAAAAAAATCAGATCCTGACATAAGAGAAGTCATAAATTAGTACAAAGAAGTAAATACGTACAAACACAAAATAAACAAGTACTTACGAATTAATTAGAGCAAATGAATAGTACATATTTACATGAAAATTAGAGTTTTACTTTATTCACGCACCGGCTTTGTGCGCATTTAGGGTCAAAACTACCTGCATTTAAGCAATCATGTGAGTACCTCAGACGTACTTCTTTCAGTCAGGGCATTGGATTTTCACTCGCCCCTACAGCCCAGACTGAGAACTTACACCCATTAGTGCTAGCAAGAAATAAATAACTTCCAGCACAATGATGACTCAAGATTACAAAGTGCATCCTATATTTGAAACTAGGACGTAAATCAAAGCGAAAGAAGAACGAGCTTCCTTGAAGCACTGCATCGGAGAACAATGCTGTTTTCTGCGCAGTTCGTTCTTCACGCTCACACAAACCACGTGCTTACTTCAGCCAAGAATTTATCAGTCCCTGTCTCCCGTGTGTAGCTTGGACTTTTGTACCTTGATCTTTGCTCAATTTTGTGCGACACATCCAATTTGAATGAGATATCATATACGATTTTTACAGGAAAATTCAATTAAACATGGTAGTAGAAAATTGTTAAAAACGTACACTGCAAAGACATCACTGGGAATGTCTTCACATTTGAAATTTGGTTGTGGAAAAAATGTGCAGGATGTGTAATTACTGAATGTCTTCCATAGACTGACTAACATAGAAGTGAGATACAAAAGCCAGACACTGTTTATGCTGGATTTTCAAATTTCTGTTTGACTTGCTTACTTATTTCTAAAGAAGTCCCTCAATAACTTCCAGTTGCCAATTTAGACACAAAAGTTCCACTAACACAGATGGCTGAACTCAAATCAGTGCTCTTAAAATGGAACACACAAGGGACCCTGTGAGATAAGCCCAAAGGATCCTTCTAAAAATACACTACAAAGAAAAATGTTTGCCACTATTATGCATCTCTTTCAGTGGATGATTTCAAATTAACAAAAAATTTTCCTTATTACTATTATGCATCCCTTTTAGTGGATTATTTCAAATTAACAAATAAAATTTTCCTTATTACAATCATTTTTCTGCAACTTCAATGGCAGTTTTGGAAACCCACAGTTGATGTAGCCAGTGTTTAGTGAATTATTGACTGCAATCAAAGGCTGGTCTGATCCTAAGAAGTACAGGGTGAGGCAACATGACTCCTTTTTCCCAATGAAGTTCTTTAAAAAAAGGAAGTTATGTTGCTGCACCCTGTACATTATCAAAACCTGTTCTAATCAGAGTCAGAGTAATTCAGTATTAAATTAATTCAAAACATACCACATCTCAAAATGTAAATGCCAAAAGTACATGAGCCAACAATTGAAAAAAAGTTCAAGAACTACAGCATCTTAAATTAAAGCTCCTGTTTGTACATAAAATCTCAGCAATAATACATGCACTTTATGAGAATGATATTTACCAAATGAGATTTTTAACAAAAGATATTAATAATGAACCTTGAGCAGTTTGTTTCTACTTCTTAATTGAATACACAATACACTAAGATTTTTACTTATTCTATACCATCATTTAATAATTGCCACATTGCTTTTATTTCAAGAAGCTGATCCTGCAATAATCCTTAGTTGCTGGGACCACACAATTTTTACTTACTCTTGGGCATCTACTATGCTAGAATTCTAAAAAAGATTAAAATTTAAGTACAAGAAAATGCTACCCCCTGGCAAGATTTTAGGATTTACTTGAGATTTACAAAAAATATATCAATTAGCACTACAGTACTGCAATACTTACATCAAATTTTCTGATGCAGCATTAGCTGGTGGAACTTGAGACTTATGTATCCATCGGGGCCCACAGCCTCCCACTCTTCTGCACTGCTCGGGTGACCCGAAAACCATCATCAGAACTTGCGGGTCGTGGAACTTGGAGTTTGGCAAGCTTGGCACAGGCGACACATTTCCTTTGAGGCCAACACTAGGAGTTAAGCCCAAAGGAGTAATGGACCCAGGTAGCAAGCCTTGACGTTGTGTGCAGGTGTCCTGCTGCCCATTGCTTGGGGGAGCTTGAGGCCTAAATCCAGCATTTCCATGCACATTATTGGTACACAGTCCTGGGTGTGATGTGACTCCTCCAGATGAGCGGTTTTGACATGAGCACGAGTCCACGTGCTTGACCGAGGACATGGTCCTAGCAGAGGCTTCTTCACGTGCTTTTGCATCAAAAGCAGTTGAAACTTCTCCAGTAGGCTGTAGGATAGAAGATGTCAATCCACTTGTAGACAAGCAAGTGGAATCAGCAGAGTTGTTACTCTTGAACTGCCAGTTTTGGACCCTCGCCATCATATCAAATATGCTTGGAGCATCAGAATATTCTTCTTTCTCAGCTTCATAATGGAATATTGGTACCCGGTCAGATATCTTCACAGTTCTTTTCAGTTGAGGTTTTTGGTGTTTCTTACCATTATTTTGATTCTTTAAATTATTGAACTTTTTATGCTGAAGGTGTTCATTTTTCAGCTCCACATTATTGACAGTTTTATATTCACCATTAAAGTAGATAATATCAAATATATCTTTGTAGGGACTTTTTACAGCTGCATTACAAGTAAGACAATTATATAAACTATTTTCTACACTATGATCAGTAGTAAGAGAAGAAGGAACACAGTTTTGACT
Source organism: Trinorchestia longiramus (assembly GCA_006783055.1). NCBI lineage: Eukaryota > Metazoa > Arthropoda > Malacostraca > Amphipoda > Talitridae > Trinorchestia > Trinorchestia longiramus. Next base: position 92,315 of record VCRD01001359.1, read on the forward strand.
AACAATTTTAGGCCTAACATTACAGAATTGATGAGCCTGCGTCCGTGTTCTAGCATTGGTTTCTTCTCCTTCACACACATCTAGCCCCCGTCTGTCATCAGCCATTGTTATGATTTCCGTATTTTAACGGAAATTCGGTTCCACTTCCGGTATTTTTACTGGCGAACACGAGTCTTCTTGAACTCGTGGGGAATAAGCGATCTCACACCAGTGAGTTAGACTAGCCGGCACAGCTAGCAAACCATGTGCCGTCTGCGCTTTCTAAAGAATTATTAATCCTCGATAAAATGACTTCCTTTTTCCGTACGAAATGCGTTCACAGTTTGATTATGGTGAAATGAAACGATAACGGAGGAAATTTCCGGTCGATGTGTCAAGATTTTCAACGAGCAGCACGACACACTCTCGCCACAAAGGCTCTGGAGGTACTGATCTGAAGACCGTCAACTTGTCAAGCGTCAATGGACGAACAATACGAACACACAAATGCGCCGGTGCCAAGTCACCAATGAATAGATTTTTTACTCAATATTCCACCAAATGTAATAAAAACGGATACACTTAATTACCATTTACAATACTAATAAAATGTTAAAAAAGCGAATTACAAATTTGAAAATAAACTGAAGATGTTTTCAGCAAAACGAAAAAGAAATCTTTAAAGAATGTGGCACACACGCATGCATGACGTAGAAGATCAGCTGAGTTCCAGGTATGTGATGCAAACACGACCTAATCTCTTCTGGAAATTACCCGTACTTAAAGAATACAGCACGCATTATAGTTATATTATTTTTACAGGATAGAACTACCTCGCATCCAGCTCCATCATTAAATTTGTATTAATGTTATTCCTGACATCTGTCACAGCATCACTAATCTCAAGAAGTTTGGAGTTCCAAATTGTACACCGATCCTATGTACTTATGCTGTACTGTGTGATGTATCGGAATCAAGTTGATATATTTTATATTTTCATGTTATAGACCAGGTTACCCTAGTCGTAGCTAAGTATTTTCTACCTTTGCACCAACGCACGTACAAAATTACAAGTGGATAAATAATTAAAGAATATATCGGATTTGGTTGACCTAGTTAACAGCTGTAAACAAAGTTTTACAGCAAACAGCTCAATTGCAACGGGTCATCACAATCCTTCCTTTCAGTACCGTAAAAAAACTACTCTCAAATTACAAACATAATTTCTGCACACATCACAATTATGAAAAGACTCCACAACAACTCTTCAGAAGTCAGTGTGGCAGAAAAGAAAGGCTCGTGCCTATGATATGGAATACAAATGAACGGCCTAAACTTAATGATATCAATTGCAATGGTAATACATCACATGCTAATAAATTTACCAATATTGGACTGAAGACAGCACTAATATTGGACTGAACACAGGACTAATATTGGACTGAACACAGGACTAATATTGGACTGAACACAGGACTAATATTGGACTGAACACAGGACTAATATTGGACTGAACACAGGACTAATATTGGACTGAACACAGGACTAATATTGGACTGAACACAGGACTAATATTGGACTGAAGACAAGACTAATATTGGACTGAAGACAAGACTAATATTGGACTGAACACAGGACTAATATTGGATAGAAGATAGGACTAATATTGGATAGAAGACAGAACTAATATTGGACTGAACACAGGACTAATATTGGATAGAAGATAGGACTGATATTGGACTAATATTGGCTGTAAATAAGAGGACAGACACAAGAGAGGTCTGTGAGATACGAAAAATTTATGAAACGGAAAAAAACTAGGTGAATTAAATCGATTCCAGCCTAATTATTGGAACAAAATCAGCACAAAAATGTTAAAATATTTACATGTTGAACAGTGAAGGTCCAGCTATATAACAATCTAGGTTCAAGGAAATTATATCTGAATTCGATCCAATGGTTAACATTGGATTTCATACAAACAGATTTTGAAAATATTTTCTCAAAACATGATATATCGCGTGGGGTAAATATTAAACCTACCAGTGCTTTTGCACCTGTGAAGCAAACGCCATAAACACGGTAATTCTCAAGGGCAGAACAGTCAATGTTTAGACACAGAGAAGTTAGTGCGACACACAACAGCCCAGGGAAAGCATTCTATAAATACACGAGTGATCTCAAATGGAGCACCACTTTACGCATGCCTTCTGTTCGTTATCATTGTATTCTTGAAGTTATTAAAACGTATGTACAAAACAAATCAAGAAAACGATTTATCATAAAGTGTTCTTTTTTACTTTTTCGACAAACAATAAATAAATTTTGGATTAATTGTTCCATAAATAATAGGAATCAGGACAATTTATCGATCATATGTATACTGGAAGAGGTTTAAACCAATAGCTGGTCAGTCCCTGTGCTTGCCTGTGAACCCATAGAGTCTCGTTATGAAGACAGCAGGTAGTTCCGTGTCTCCCACTTCTAGCAGGGCTTCATGCAATCCACGTGCTCCACGAGCAACACGTGTCCTATGAGCAACACGTGTCCCACGAGCAACACGTGTCCTATGAGCAACACGTGCCCCACGAGCAACACGTGGTAGCTTAACTGAAAGCTTACACACCACCCGTGACACCACTGTGTGGTGTGTAGCAGACACATCACACACCACACAACACCACTGTGTGGTGTGTAGCAGACACATCACACACCACACAACACCACTGTGTGGTGTGTAGCAGGCACACCACACACCACACAACACCACTGTGTGGTATGTAGCAGACACACCACACAACACCACTGTGTGGTGTGTAGCAGGCACACCACACAACACCACACAACACCACTGTGTGGTGTGTAGCAGGCACATCACACACCACACAACACCACTGTGCGGTGTGTAGCAGGCACACCACACAACACCACTGTGTGGTGTGTAGCAGGCACACCACACAACACCACTGTGTGGTGTGTAGCAGACACACCACACAACACCACTGTGTGATGTGTAGCAGACACACCACACAACACCACCACACTGTAGCCTACAATGGCGAGTACGGCAGTGCAGAAATCATCAAACTTGTCAGCAGTTTGCTCTGTTTTATTCCAGCTTTGACAACGCGGCTCTAAATAAACTGCTTCTAACTTCAGAAGAATTGACACTTCCTTTGCCACTGAATATAGTCTTCTTATCATTAATTTAACGATTAAAATTGTACAACCGTGCAGGGTGATATTTTGAATGAAAAATAAATTCTCGCTCCTAA
>VCRD01001359.1:96065-107125 GCA_006783055.1 Trinorchestia longiramus
CAGACACAAACCAACAAGCTGCTAGTTGGTGCGAGATCATGCTCATGTTTTGCTAAAATTTACAAGATGAATTATTATTTTATTCAATTAGTTTTATAAAGTTCCAATATACAGAATTTTCTCAAATTGAAGAAGGCTAATTGACACTCATTTCGATTTGATGACCCTAATTTCAAATTCATGACACTAATTGAGACTAAATTCAAATTGAACGCTAATTGATTCACACTGAAGGTACCAACAGATACTGAATTCATTCTGTCCACACTTGCTATGCTATTCGAAATGAGCACAAAGTGAACTGGAGCAAAGTGAAATGAGCACAAAGTGAACAAAGTGAACTATAGCAGTAGCTATAGGACGACCTCCAGTGAAAGCATGTGAGCAACATTCAAGCAGGTGACCACACAGTATTGCAGCAACATTAATGTGTTTTAATTATGCTGACGCTGTCAGCATCATGAAGTGCTGTCCAACTCGTCTGGATCACAGCGGTATACAAAATTAAATACAGAATTACCTAAGCGTAAATGATGCTCTGCCATTACTCTAGGGAGTGCCAAACCATTGCCTAGTAGTGATGAGTGCTGAAAAATTCACTAGTAACGGAAATGAGTGTTGAGGGATTCACTAGTAACGTGAATGAGTGTTGAGGGACTCACTAGTAACGTGAATGAGTGTTGAGGGATCCACTAGTAACGTGAATGAGTGTTCAGGGATTCACTAGTAACGTGAATGAGTGTTCAGGGATTCACTAGTAACGTGAATGAGTGTTGAAGGATTCACTAGTAACGTGAATGAGTGTTCAGGGATCCACTAGTAACGTGAATGAGTGTTGAGGGATCCACTAGTAACGGAAAAAATACTCCAACCGACAATACTCAAACACAATGACTGGCAGACAGTTCCTTGGTTCCAGAGACCATCGCAACTTTTGTGATGAAACCCAGGCCGTGCAGGCTGCCCCATCTTGCAACAGTCGACTATGATCCTAATTCTTTTAGTCATCATAGGATTGACTCTCTAAGTTCAAGTAGAATATAAAAAATATCTCCTTTGGTACCACTGATTATTTACTTATACAATGAACAGTGTACATCCATTTCTCTATCTCTCTATATGTGTCCGTCACATTTCTTCCTATTAGTGAAGAAAAATTATTGAACTGAAATCAAACCGGGTATGCATGCATGTATTACAAGCATTGTATAGTGAATACCAAAGGCGCCGAATTACTATAAAATGCATTTCTTCTCCGTTATTAGCCTTCTTCTTCTACACGCCCATGTTATCGGTAGACAAGATACAGAATGAAAATTCTATATATGTTCTCGAAAAATATTTAGGCTCTCATAGTACCAGAGGTAAAACTGAAAAATATATTTCAGTTCATGAATCCTTCATTTTATCACTTTTAAATAACTATTTGACTTATTGCCAAATCAAATTATATATATATATATATATATATATATATATATATATATATATATATATATATATATATATATATAGTACATGAGGGCCAGCATGCTGAACACGCTGATGCACCAGTTCCTTGAGTTTGTAGATAATGCAATCCCACACTCCTTCATAGGCGTATCTTGGTGGGTAGGTGGTAGGCAGCGCCAAAACTCTCAACGCGCAAGTTTTTGCAGCTGTAATAGTTTTTGCAGAATTGCTATCAGGACAAAAACGTTAAACGCGTTTGCTGTCATGTTAAAAAATTGGAGCATCGGCGTGTTCAGCTCAGAGGGCCTCATATATATATATATATATATATATATATATATATATATATATATATATATATATATATATATATATATATATATATATATATGATATTATATATAATATATATATTATTTTACTATCATAATTTGGAATTATAATAGAAACGAATGTATTCAAGATTTACGACGCATTAAGGTGTTTTAAATGAACCTATTTAATGAATATGGACAGAACTTCCATTCTGTATCTTGCCTACCGATAACATGGCCGAGTAGGATAAGAAGGCTAATAACGGAAAAAAATGCTCATAAGTCTCCGGTTTTATTTGTTCAATAATTTTTCTTCAGTGATAGATTGGAAGAAATTTGACGGACACACACAGATAGAGATAAAGATGGATATACACTGTATTATATACGTAGACTAGTGGATCCACACAAGAGTGTTTTTAATGGATTTCTTTCATTTGCCAGTCGATGTCGCCTCTGTGAATGTTTCCTCATTGAAGAGAAAGAAGGGTAGTAACGGGGAAAAAAAATCACGCATTTTGTAGTAATCCGGTGCCTCTGGTATCCACAATACAATACCCCGAACACAAGTATCCCCGTTCCATTGAGAAATCAATACTTAGCCTAATATAAATCCTTCATTTCAGCTCCTTTGTAATGACTTGTTAAAACACTTCCCCTCATCTAACGCAGCAGTGAGAGGGCCAGGGAATATATTTATAAACAAATGAACGAGTTTTTATTTAATAGTATAAATCAGTGACTCCGAAACTGTGAGAAATATTTCCCTGAGGGAGGGGGGAATTTAATGCTACCAGGGGGAAATAATTACATTGCCTACTAGGAATAAAATAAATCTCAGATGTTTTTATCATGTTTGAGACTATGCGGTTACTTGTAACTAACCGCTTTTGGTCCGCTTCATTGTGTAACTATATCCTTGTCACTATATTTGTACATTTTAATAACAAATTAGTAAATAGTCACAATGTACTTTGACTACTCTGTCCCTCGTACACACGATGGGGAAATCTGGATGGCTGAAATTGGTGTAGGGGGAAATGAGAATAAAAACTATGAACTACTGGTATAGATGATCATAGGAAACATGACTGTCATCACGACAGTGACGTGTTTTAACGCGCTACAACTCGCTTCTGTATCTATGATACGCATCAATTAGGCTTCCGTCACATGGTTCGTCCAACTGAAGTAGATCCCTACCACTGAAAGAGTTAATTTTATTGTATCTCTAGTATTGCTGGCGTACACTTTTACACATTACAACGTCTAGAAGAGGAACGAAATTCTGTTGTGGAATTGTTCGATTGGTGAAGAATAAAACGATGTTTGCACTATCGGAACTCTTTAGAAAAGAGCTCTTCGTAACATTCAAGGATCCGTGAGGGAAAAATCCGTTCAAGCGTACAACCCCTAAAGCAAGACTTCTAGGGTACGCTGAAATAATGACTCTAGGCTCCCTTTCAGACACTACTGGCGGTCAAAATACTGTAAAAAAAAAGCACTACAGCTGGATCTCTGGAAAGTAGATCACGGTGGTGAGGCAATATGTGTTGGTTTGAGTATTATGTATATGAGCGCTTATCCACCTACGTGATACGAGGACTGTTAAAACATGATAGCGTCCAATGCCATCAAACAAGAATGTCACAAAATAACAGTTCTATGAAGTGTCACATGCTCCTCCGCGAATTCCTATTGTTTTACCATAAAATTCGTAGTAATTTTCACCGTAACACGGCAGCCAAACTTTTTAAGAAAAACAAATTGCTTTCATTCAGCATTAAACAAAATCATTTATTCTATGAAATAAATAATTTCCATTCGCTCTGAAATTTCAATCGTGCCCGATGGAAAGTTACAAGCAATAGCAAAATTTTCCCATCTGTAAATTAATGCGTTTTCAGTAATTCCAGGTAACAAATTTATTTCGAAAGTCTTCATACGCAAACTAAAAAATAATTTTTTTTAAGGTAATGTGTGAAAAGTGAGTGAATTTTTCAAGGCAATGTGTGAAAAGTGAGTGAATTTTTCAAGGTTTTTTCCATAGTCAGCAACAATCGCAAGTCCATTCAAAACAATGAAACTGATTTTGCAGAATTTCATTTAATTCCCATTAATATTTCCACTCCAATGATACTCATCGCTCTCGCTCCACGAAACTAATTTTATTAAAAACGGGAAAAAAATCACAAACATCACAATAATTGCAGACGTAGCATGTGGATGCAGCCAGCACAGCATCATTGCAGCAGCGGTGGAGTGAACTCATAGGAACTAATATACATGATTTGATGAATGAAGGCAGGCACCACATGAGGTACAAATGCCATTTCCAAAGTAATGTATCGGTCACTTCTATTGAAATGGAAGAAGAAATTCAGGAAAAAGAATGTTAACTTGATTATAAGAATTAAAAGGAAGCGTTGAAGCAGATAGCGAAGAACCACTTGTTTAGCTGTCTTCAAGTTGTCGTAGAGAGTCTAAGCCTAGCTAATTAAATAAACTCCCAGCGTGGCCGACTGGTGAGGGTATCCGCCTGCTATACGGAAGACCATGGGTTCGTTCCCCGGAGCTGTCACGGTTTATTTGTGCCTGACCATTGACAGCTAGAAAGAACATGTCCAGCAGCTGTTACGCTGGACGCTTGGCGTAAGCCACACCTCAACCACGCTCATTGACACGCCCCTATGAGCCTCTACGTCTAACTGCAGCGCAGAGGACGGGGATCTCGCTTGAAGCATCACTACTTCTCTGAAGACCTTATTGATAAGCACCGTCACTATTCATAAGATGTTAGCATTAGGAATTCAAAACCTAATGTTTATGTGCTGTATACTCTATTGGAAATAAAGATTTTATTTATTTTTAGTTGAAGTGCACACATCATAAGGAGGCAACCACGGCGCAGCTAACACAACTTTTGCCAAGCAGCGATGTTGTTTAGCAATAATTGCATGCCAATACATCAGAGTTTACAGGTACATACACTGAGCTGCAAACAGTGCAGTGTCATTGAAAGTTTGCTCCGCAAAAACACAAATGCGAGGCATGTCGCACTTTTAATGTAATATTAACACCAGTGCAATTGTTTCGAGTTAAAATTCTCGAATTCTAGGAGTCCCGCTTATACACCTACCCTCTTCTGCCTCTAAACCCTTTTTCTCGGGAAGCGAGTGCCTGATTACATTTGTTCTTCAAACATCATAAACCGACACAGGCTGCTCGTGTTCATAAGGAGATAGGGAGGAAATACACAATAAATTCTCTCAACCAGTGCTGTTCATCTCTCCGCTGAGGCTACTGGGACAAATTCCCAAAACCAGTGCTGGTATCACAGATACGATGATGGCGGAAAAGTCTCCAACTTCCTTTTTGGTTTTACTCTCACAGTTGAATACTTGGTACACAGGAGACCTTGACAGAATACGAGGATATAAATAACTACGACCGATACTTAGTTTTCATTTTACACCAACATTTTAAAATTAAGCAGTATGCTGGCTCATCCCAGAATAGATTCAATGCATACGGATTGCAAATAACATGAAGGACAAGTAGCAAACTGTTATTATTATATGTATTCCTAGTTTAACCACCGCAGCTACAACAAAAGCGATCTTAGCAGTGATACTCGGTCTCTGGAGCAAAATTTATTACCGAAATACAGCCAAACTTTCGCTCCCCTCACCACACGATAGGGTGTATATCGAGAAAACATTTAGCAGAATGAAGCATGTAGAAATATGAAGGCATGAACAATTTATTTCTTATCAAGCAGTGCATAAAATAATTTTAGGTTAGAACGAGCAGATCAGTAATGGGTGTACTACAGACGATCATATGAAACAAAAGTTCCTGCATGCTCCTTATTGACCTCCTGCACATACTTTTCAAATGGAAAGGTTCAAGAAAATTAGCATGCATCTATTGTTTTCACAGAGTTGAATAACTAGCTAAGCACCATTTGTCATTCGTATTGCAAATGGCAGATACACGCGCACATCTTTTGAAGGGAAACTGCGTACTTGCAGAACTTGAGTTCGCTTGAGCTACAAGTCGCATATGTAACGCTAGACAAAATATAGAAAATGAGGTATAACCCCTTAACTCAACAAAGCAGGGAAAAAATTATGTTCATTTAAGGTGACACATGCTTTGTTAGTACTCAAAATGATGCAGCCAGAATACTCCTAGACCTCTTCGAGTTAAAGAATGATATATGAAAATACTCGGAAAACAAATCAACTTCAAATGTTTTTTGTACAATGTGTTCACCAAAGGATGGTTGAAAGAAAAACCAGATTCTGTACGTACATTACACCAGTTGTCGTCAGTGATGACTCTATGACGTCTCAACTGAGCTCAATAGCACCAGCACACCCAAAAAATGTCATGCAACTCACCAAAACATGCATAAGTTACTCATAAAAAATAGGATAAGTAGTTCCTGTAGGCCATAAAGTTGTAAAGATAATTCATTTCACGAGATATACGTACATATTTGTTTCCCCAAAGCATTGAGCCATAATGGAAGATTTCCTAAATTACAGATACTGGCGAAGAAACCACATGTTTACCAAATAGAAACTGGAACTGAATTACAGTACCAACGGAACAGTACAGTAACATTACTTTGATGCTATTAGTAAATACTCAGGGAAAAGCCTCTACTCTCCCAAATTAAATAATAGAACTGATTACAATACCAGCGTAACTGTACAATCATACACAACACATTAGCTACTTCAGTACTGGAAAAGGGTAAAATGTCTCACACGCATCATCCACTGCTTATAGTTTCTGGCCCACACTCAAACTTCCTTAGACTCTTCCCATACTCGACATTCCGTTCACTTCTATACCACTGGCTACCTCAAGCATCCTGATTCCTCCTGATTTCAATCATATTCCTTTCATTAGCTGCAAGTGCTTGGCCATTCTTTTCACACACTCAAATAAAATCTATATCTCATACCACATTATCAAAGTACTTACTCATCACACATTTAGTGTACAATTCCAAAGTTTGCATTCAAACTAGGTCAATCTTCATGAAAATACTCGTACTAAACAAGTAAATACAAATACTCGGCACGTCTCTACTTTAACTTGTCCACAAATATTTGTATTAATTTTGTTAACTGCCCCAAGAAAATGCCTTGCTACTGAGCACCGGTAACCACCAATCATGCACCTCATGCTGGAAGACATTCGCTTCAGAACACATGCCTCTCTATTAAAAAAGCGTTCAGCTTGAAAATAGAATAAAAACTTTTTGGTAAATAATTGCCACTGAAAGATTGACAATAAAGACTTGCGGTTACCTGCGATCCGAAGAGTAATGTTGGAAACTGTCCATGGCAAGAAAAAAGCAGTGGTTATGACAGACCATACAGAACAAGGCCTTGTACAAAAGCTTTACTTCAAACGCTCTTTGATTTTCGTTCAACCAACAAGACACTAACAGATTGAAAAGCTGAAATCAATTATGAGACAACACGTCATTTAAAAGCCTATTATATAGCTTGGTAAGGAGTAGCTATTCCCTCACATAACTAGAATAGGCAGACATGTAACTGAAAAGCATAAGAACTGAAATCACTTAACCAGAAAACATTTATTTATAAACCAAACGTTCAACTTTTTCATTATTACCCAGCCAACTTGAGACTGTAACATGAAAAGAAAAAAGTTTGTTTCAACTTGCAATGGTTAGCTTAAGAGGAAAACAAACTAATAATGTACTGAAACAAGCATAACAACAACGAATGGTCAAACTCCAGCAACAACACGGGAACTCAGCACGTAACTTGGTGTGTTTAGGTGATAGCAGAGCAGCCATAACTAATGAACACACAACAAAACAAACTACACTTCTTAACTATAAAGTACCAGCAATGACAAAAAAATATTGTGCTTAAAAAAGCAATAATATTGCTCGGCATAATGTCATGGTACTAATAATTAAGGAAAAGAGAGAATAATCACCCACTGTGTGAGTTAAGTTGCTTCACACAACACTAAATTTCTCATCAAAATAATACCAGGTGATGAGGCAAAGCACTAACATCTAACAAGAGCAGTGGTAGAAATAAAAGAATGCCATTGGTCTGGAACTGTTTGCACCTACAAATATCATTTTTAGTGAAATATCATAAGCTCCTACTGCAAAAATGCATGAATATTTTTTAACAACTTCAATTTGTTTTATTTTGATGCTAGACTCACCTTCGAAGAAGACCACGAGCTTCTTCTCGTGTGATGCCGATGCCAAGAGCATCAAAGGAGGAGATAAGCTCACCCTCATCAACACGGCCTTTAAACACGACACAAAAACAGGATGTAGCAACAGCATAACAGACAATTCATAATACACACAATATAAATGCTCCAAGAGCAAAACAAGAACACATGAAACATGTATAGGATCTTTTTGGAAATGTGGACTGGAAAAATTACATAGATGAAAAAGAAAGAAAGAGCTTGAGAAACCATGAAAATTTTAAAAAAGAGGAAGTTTTCAACCAAAACACAAGTTATGTTAAAAATGTGTGAAAAAAATATGGATAACAAATCCAAGTCCATCTCTAAAATGAGATAAAAGAGTGAGAACAAAAAAGTATGATGAAAATAAACAAAACATTCCAAATTGTGGGATTTGCAAAAACAAACAAATAAGATATTGAAGTATACAATGAAAACACTAACAAAACTCACAGAAATTAATGCACCACATATTTTTTGATGACAATAAAATACAGTCTGAAGTAGTAACAAGAATTATAACTAATGAATACACAGAGTCAAATCAAAATAGTCCAGTCAAAAACACAGATAACAGACTCAGTTTCTAAAAGACACTTGGTATGGGAATGACAATTCAACAAGTGAAAGAAATTACACCAACAACAGAGGAAATAAACAACGGCCCATTGTAGTAGTGCGACATAAGCAACCTTGTGAAATATTGACTATTGACTAGATTCAAAAAGAAACATTAGAAATACAACTCATACTATTAATGAGAAATAATGCTACAATGCATTTACTGCAGTACATGTGTGATACTTTCAGTTCAATGCATTATTTTGTAAATATCATTTGTAGTCTTCAATGAAGAATAACATTTATGAGTTGAGTACTAAGAATCATTAAGCATTAAAACAAATCCTTTTAGTAATTAGCTCATTAAAAATTCCTTGTTGGATTTAAAAGAAAACAATTAGAGTTTACATGCTACTTCAGCAAAAATTTGTAATTTTTAGTATTAAAAACCACTTGAAATTTTATCATTACACAATTAAATAGTAACACTCACATTTGAAATGAATTCATTCAGAGGACATCTTTATTTTTTTCACCACTAAAAGTACAGGTTTTCAAGTCAATATTTACCTGAATTGGTAAGTACCAACAACATTTTCTTAAAAGTAGGTTTAATTATTTCTAGTGCCTAGTATTATATTTATTTTATGAAACCTCAACAATAAATTAATAAATCAAGCACACCCATCAATTTGTTGTACTATAGCAAAGAAAATAAACATTCAAGGTGGTAATGATTCCCTCTACCTACACCAATACTTTGAAGTACAACCATTTAACAGATTGTTAATGCTGAATTTCTAGACCTCTTTTGTCACTAATTGATAGCATATTTTGTATATCTTTGAAGAAATTAATGTGTATTTCATTTACCTGACTTTTGAATGAGACAACAACTTGAATGTAGGTCTTCATTGCTCTACATGACTTATAATTGAGTACACAAAATGCATATATCAATTTTATAAATTAGAAGTTCAGTGACATACTTGATACTTATAATCTTCCTCATAGATCACAAAGACTCTTGAGTAGAAGAGGAGTAAAAGAGCAGACCTTCCCCTCCAGATAACTAAAATCCATTTACAGCAGAATTCTTTTTAACTGGCATTTGCAATTGATATTGTTTTCATTTTATGTCTGGTGTGTCTATGAATTGTTTGAGGTTACTTGGGTGATATAATATGAGGTTTAAATAAGGTTTTAAAGCATTTTTATGGGATCACCTGAAATAACAGCATTTTTTATTAACCAGCAAATGAAAAGGTCCCATGGCTGCCAGTTAAAAAGACTTTCACTGTAATTATATATCAGGTTCCATAGAAAGAAAAACTCACCATCTTTGTTGGCATCAAGTTTGTTGAAAGTGAGACGAAGCTTTTTTTCATGTTGCTGAACATAGTTAACAAACTCGGCTAAAGTTAGATCATTGCTTTGGTTTACATCAGCTTTCTGGATGATTTTCTGAAATCAAAATAAATAGAATTTACACTTTGCACTATTTTGATAGTAAACACACTTCAGCATGCTCAGTGCACACATTTTATTGATCAACAAATTTAAAAGGTGAGAAACTTTATCAACTAAGAAATAGTGACAAAAAACTATAAAAAGTGCAACAATTAAAGCTAAAATAAACTAACCAAACACAAAGGAAAATTAATAAGATTTTGAAGTACAAACATTAAAACAAAATAAAAAAGGAAATGGATTGGCAATTGAATAATAGGGAAATGAAACTTCCTACTGATGTTTTCCCCTCAATATTTAAATACAATTAGTGAATATTTGAGACTGCACAAATTTTAATAGTTTTTCATTTATAAGACTTCATATTTAAACCAAGAAGAGCACAAATTAAAATAATCTGAAATTTGAATTCTAGGATATTTTTGGGAACTGCAAAAGTGTCTCTAAAAATACAGATATTTTTATCAATTGCATATGCATGATGCTTCATGTTTTCCTTTTCATCATATTAGTTATATTATAAATTTTTTACAAGTATCACAAAAACTTTTCAATGAATTAAAACTTTACACATCCACAACGCCAGTTACAAACAAATTATACCAATAATGTATTAAATACTAGAACACAATCTAGAAATATTTAAGTTAAATAGCTTTTGATACCAGGGTAGGTCATAAGCTACAAAAAACATAGGATTTGAGATTAGGAGTATTTATAAAATACATATACACTTTTCATATACAACTGAACATTATCAGCATTAAGAAAACCACTCTTTTTTTCAATTTTGTCCTTTTTTCATATACTGGCAAGTAGTCTGTCTACACTAAAATATCTATAGTTATTTTTACACACACCTGCTAAAAAAATCACTTCCTTAGAATCAAAAATATGTGTAAGGAGTTAAAGGAATGGCAGAGGCTCAAGGGAATGGCAGAGGCTCAAGGGAATGGCAGAGGCTCAAGGGAATGGCAGAGGCTCAAGGGAATGGCA
>VCRD01001359.1:107330-128269 GCA_006783055.1 Trinorchestia longiramus
AGAGGCTCAAGGGGATGGCAGAGGCTCAAGAGGATAGCAGAGGCTCAAGGGGATGGCAGAAGCTCAAGAAAATGACAAAGATTTGAGGAAATGAAAGAGGCTTTATGCAATGGCAGAAACACATATAAATGGTAGAGGCTTAAGGGATTAGCAGAAATTTAAGGACATGGCCATGATTTAGGGGTGTGGTCAAGGCTTATGGGTGTGGTCAAGGCTTATGGGTGTGGTCAAGGATTATGGGTGTGGTCAAGGATTATGGGTGTGGTCAAGGATTATGGGTGTAGCATAGACTAAAGGGTATGACAGAGTCTTAAGGATATGTCTGAGACTCTTAAGACATAGCAGAGACTCAAGAATATGTCAAGGGCTTGCTAATATCTATGTACAACATTTCAGACTGGTAACCATGACAAACACAAAAAAAATATTAAACTATCCTTTTGAAATTTAGAAAAAAATTAAACTTTTGCAATTAGCACACCTAAATATTAGACATTCTTTCTTAACCAAACTGAAATGAGTATAAAAAATAACTACCTGATAATTGGGTTATTTTAATAACTGCTATCTCTTTTTCTACAGTTGAAATTAGGAAATGATAGCTAACTATTTTAATATATGTAAATGCTTGAAATCCAATCTTCCATACTCCATAACAAGGTTTTAATCACTTTCTGGTAATTACATTGAATTCATCTAGAAAGTTAGCAATAATAAATATCTTATTAGATACTCACCTCCATATGACCAGGAAAATGAGGTAAATTTAGCATCTTGAGACCTTTGGAAAGGTCCGACACGTCAATTTTTCCATCTCCATTGGCATCCAGTTTTTTGAACAGGTCTCCCAGCCTTTCTTCATCCTCAGTCGATAATTCGTAGGCTTTATGACTGAGGGGAGTACTGCTGTCATGAGCATCGATAGTCATATTCGCTTTTAAAAACTGGTGCTCAAGACCAGTTGCTACAGTTAAGAAAAATAATTTCTTCCCTGTCCTAGAAAGCAGAAACCCGAAGCTATAAACAGCACCTGAAACATTGAAAGTACAGTCAATTTCAAAGATGTAAAATTTGGTTCTAATATATAATATAAAACTGCTACACATAAATTCACATTGACACAACTCGCTGCTCAAATAAGAAAGTAGAATTTTCTGCCCAGTCTGCGAGAATAATCACGGCGGCATTGGCAGTTAAGTGAGCGTTCCGTTAAAAAGATCTTGCATCACCTTCAGTATGAGATAAGAAAATAAATTTTTAATTTTCTGGAGAAAAAAATACTGTAGAGTAGAATTCCTTTAAACCGGCACTCGCTGGCCGAGCTTTATATATTCATTCATTGTTATTTCTTCAACTGATTAAAGCAATTGATATTGTTTTCATTTTATGTCTAGCGTGTCTATGAATTGCTTGTGGTTACTTGATCATATTCACCGGAAACTGAAAAGTCCCATGGATACCGGTTAAAAAGACTTCTGCTATACATGGTAAGATAGCAATTATAAAATAAACATACACGTGGATTTGGAGCATCTATTTCTATTCAATAACAAAACTGCAAGACATTGAGAATATGAAGTAAAAAGAAAAATAAGTTTTGGTCAAGAACGTTTACAAGAAGACGGTATTTTTAAAATGCTGTATCATTGAATGCTACGGTATTTTATATCGTACAGCATGTAGTGTCCTTATAATCTCATTGCCACCAGATTAGTCGACTGGTGTGGGAACCTACAAGCGATGTGGAAATACCCGGGTTCGAGAACCGTAGCCACCGTACTGTTTGCGTTTGACTATCGGCGGCTAAAAACATGTCTCCCAGCTCGGCGCTTGTTGTAGTAGAACACCTAGTTCACCAAAACGCCCTTACAAGTCTATGCTCCTCGCTGCCGCACAGAGGACGAGGATTTCGCTTGAAGCAATACTACTACTCTTGAAATTTTATTGATAAACATCATCACTGCTTTTAAGATGTTAACATTAAAAATTAGAATATTCGATGTACCTGTACTGTACACTCTATTGGAAATAGGTTTCTGTAGTACCCTAAGAAACAATGCATAAAAAGTATAATATCTAACCAGATACTGAAAAAAATACACATAAGCACGTATCGTAACAAATATGATAAAACATGAGATGTACACAATGGTACAAAGCAAATAGACAGATCCAGTTAACAAAACATAACCCAATATACAAGAGGGTCGGTTGCACAGTACACCAGCCTTACCCACCATGCAAAAATAAAAAGGACACAAGTTCTTCCTGACTTCATGATTGCACCAAAAACGTCTCCTAGCAACGAACGCTGCTAACTTTCCGGTAAGTGTATAGAGCTACCACTGAGCAAGGTTAATTTACAAATATCAACCTTTCTTTAGTGCATTCAACGTTTAGGTCTTGCTGAAATGTCCTCCGCCAAATTGCTTGGCCAGTTCTCGCATTTCTGTGAATACTGAAGTAAACAACGGATATTATGCAGAAGACTAATGCAGTTTACTCGGATAAAAGATAAAAATACATACAGAATATAAACTTTAATGTCGAGAATTTGAGATCACCATAGGCATCCCCTGCACTGACACCTTCAATCAACACATTAATCAACAACCAAAGAGAGTCACTCCACCAAGACAATAAGATATACAAAAATAGATAAGGAATAATAATTATACTTATTACTTTTAGAAAAAGGAACCGAGATACACCCACTTCGCCAGCAACATTTAATCACATGTGGATGACCTCTTCCCGGATAAATCAAGTTCAAAATGTAAAAAAAACAATAACTGAACCCCTCAATGATGTATCTGAGACACCTTGAAAATGGGGAGAAAATGAAAAAATACTCACGTGACTCAGACACATTAAACTCAGAAGAGATTATCACAGCCAGTGTTGCTAAATACGCAGCCGGCAGAGTATTTATGAACACCAACACGTCACCTAGTGACGCTGAAAGTATATTAGTATACCATCAGGATTCCCACTTAACTCCCACGAGCTCTAACTCACCAAGATAGGCTAAAGAATGAACTACAGCGAGCCCTTCAGAGGAACACGATAAAACTGTCCTGCTTAAGGCATGTCCGACGAGTATCTCAGCAACCTCTTCATCCCGTACCCTTAAAAGTGAAGTTATAATATAGCACGCAGTCTCGCCACCATCTAATATTTCCCGTAATGTTGAACTCTGCGCGCTCACATACCCTGGTTGAGAACCTCTTCTCTAGAGCTAAGTACACACCAACACCTGACAATGCAAGTCATTTGTATTTGAGATTAGAATTTAAAGATTTTGTCACATCAAATATCAATGGAACATTTTATTCGTAGTAATCATACATACAGGTACATATAATTGACGTGTCCTGCTAATAGACATGCATCAAATGTTTTACAAATGTAAGCCAATCTTCAAGGCTTTAGATGACACAGAAAATACCCAAACATTTCATTGAAGTCATGTATAACGTTGAAAAGCAGCATCTTCGTTCACACGGTGACAGGACTCTAGTTATTTAAAACGTTCAATAAAATCTAAATAAAGTACATGAAATAAATTAAAATTTGTACGAAGCCAGTTCAGTTCTAGTAGAAATGCAACTTGTATAAGTGTATTTACTACAAGCGAATGAAAAAGCTGTCGAAAATCCACCTAGCACAAAAGATTCAAATGCATCATTAGCATCATGAACACATTATCGATGTTATACATCAGAGACGCCTACTCAAAATTAGGTTTTGAATAGCATATACATGACGAAACTAATAAAATCACCCATTTTCTGTCTACAAAATTACTAGTAAACATGTATTACTACAATTCATGCCCATCACAAAAAAAGCATACTATCATTATAATCTTTAACGCAGTGACGGCAGTATAATAGTGTCTTTGTAAATATTTGTACAAGATACAGACTAGTTACGGTAAACATTACACAATTTCCAGTCATTTGTGATTGCATAACCCAAAATTGAATGAGCTTTGGTCTTAGGCAGCATCATTTACATTAAGCTTTTGTGTGAAGTTCGTGCGAACAAACCTATCACAAAAATTAACGCTTTGACAAAAAATTTGACAAAAGACAAAAAATTTGTCAACATTCTTACGAATACACTATAGAAAAAAAAAACCTTTGAAAGACCAAGAACCAGTCAAACCATTGAGGCACTAAAATTGATGGTGTCAACTGTGACCATAAAGCAAGCAACCAAACTCAAATTATGAATCATTGAATTACAAAATAATAATATTTTCGCTGACTTTAGGGAGTTATAGACTTTAAAAACCAAGACATGCAAGTGAAATAAAAGTTGCTCTTTAATTCCATCTAGTTTACAATACTAGAATAGAACAAAACTTTAAAAATGCTGGTCACCTAAGGAAAGATAGACGACTTTTGATTATCTTATGAAGTTATTTTTAGAAATAATCGAATAACATTTACCTTCACTACACGTATCATCATTATTTGGAATTTAAGATTAATTGTACTACTTGCCAACAGGTTTAGAAAACACTATAATGTCAATTTAGGGCTATTTTTAATTAACCCATAGTCTATAATGACAAAATACGTGTTGGCACTCCATCATGGTATAAAACAAAATTTAGTATCATTGAAATTTTTGAATAACTTCTCGTCTGTACTATTTTATCCTGTCAAGCGTTATTTACGTCATATGATGTTTGTACGAGTTGCATTCTACCGGCAACTTACACCATATGATGTAGATGCGCGACGGTGCCACAGCGGCGTTAACATTATATGATGTTATAATGTTTATTAGCTCAATTAGCATTGTTATTAGTGTCATATTGTAATATGACAATAGCATTATTATTGTCGAGTGAGCAGTGACCGTTAACAGGTTAAGGTTAAAATTTCTTCTTGGTGAGCGGCACGAGTTCGTAGGTGTCATGGTAGGGTGTTCTACGCAGTGATGCAGACGAGGAAGCATTATGGCATGGAACTTGAGTAGCAACACATTAATGGACGACTTTGTTCCTTCCTGTCGTCATAGTTTAATCTCTTTTAGCAACCATGACAGATCGAGATGAAATATTGATGCCCCTTGTGCGATATTCGTGTATTGACCAGCACTCCTCACAGACGCCTACGACACTAAAGATATTAATAAAACAGCAATGCATTCGCTCATATAAGCCGCAGTAGTGCACGCTACTAAGACAGGCGATTACCCAAAGAATTAAAATCATATTAAAAAGAATAAAAATCATCCAACAATCGCTTATTTTCAATCAAGTATAAATATTACCATACAAAAAATATCAGGGCAAATCACACGCCAATTTCGAAGCTTTATTCTCTAACCCCCACTTGCAGTGCAGTCTGTTTTAGAGCATCAACGAAATAGGCTTGCCTTGATGTGATAATTTCAAAATGCTAGTGATGAAGTACTTATCTCTTGACCACGTAAAAATAAAATACCAAGTTGGAAAGCTCAGTCTCCAGCAACAAACACGTTCATCAGAAGCTGGCTTACGAACAATAAACGTTAAGAACTAGTCATCAAGGGTAAAAATAGCGCTTTTGTTAAGGACACTACAATGATAGCAACCTCCAAAGTTTAGTTGCTTGCCAGTACGCTTTTATAAGATGGGGAGGCACAAAATAAATCTAAATCTTAACACAGCCATCAGTTGGTTTGTAGCAAGCCGAATCATTTCGACCATTCGTCAAATATTGCTCTTCATAGTAAGACTTCTGAAGACTAATGACACCGATAGAAGTGCCTTGCACCTTAACAATAACAAGCCTACTTCAAAATAAAGCATTCTTCAAAATTTGTCTAATAAAAGGCGTTAAGATAACTTTGGTATTCGCTTGGAAGCCCTCTGAAGTATCATTAAAAACATGGTATATTAGCCTAATACACACGATACCAAACTACCAAGGAAGGAAAAAATCAAACAGAAAATTACGTCAAAAGAAAGTTAGAGAATATAATAACAGAACGATTATCGCCGAAGTAGCAATTGCTATATCGACACTTCAGAAAATGCAAATTCCGACAGATGCACTGAGGATCTTGTCAATGGAGAATTAAATTGTAACGAAATAAAAACAGGCTAAATTCTGGACTCTGCTGTAGCAAAAATATCACTTTTTATTTATCTGGCTTAGCACACCAATTCTTTATTTGTTTAAGAACGGGCACTGACCAGAGCAGCAAGAGGTTTGCGTTGTACCTGCACACGACTTCGTGGCTCTTGCAATGGATGAGGTTAAGGGCATCCACGACTTCCAAGACGCCTTTTTTCTGAGACCCAGGACTCCAGCCTGATACTCGCAGGGCATTCACAACGCAGCGTGCAGAATCAACATTTAATTTCTTGAGTTTCAGTACCGGAGAAACATGGTTGCCGGACTCAAGATAATAGTACAACGTCTGGTGTAAGTCAACGTCTTCAAAACAGCTGGAGAGAACCGTGAAAAGGCCATTTTGAAGGCGTGTCAAGAGTGACATGTTCGTGAGGTGTATTGTGGCGTTTAGGGGCAGTGAATCCTTGCTTAACATGTCATAAAGGAGTTCAAGAACATGGCACGATGAGTTAGGACCGATATCTCGTTGTGGATGTTCTCCAATGAGGAATTGGCATCCAGGATAGTCTTTCTTGATGGAGTCAACCAACAGTTTTGTTTCGTCAGTCACGTCCAGAAGATGACTGGCATCATTTGCCTTATCTTTACCATCCCAATAAATAACCTTTTGTGATTCACACTTGTCCATGGCATCCATCAACTTCACTCCAAAAAGTTCATTCTTAAGGTTTATCAAAGTCAGGTACAAATTCAAACACCTATCAAAGCAAAATCGAGAATTACCTATAATATTGAAAGGCAAGCCTCTCGAAATTCTCAAACTCTCCGTTATTACCTCATCGCAAACGAAATAAAGCTCCTTGTGCTCTCGATACGAATACTGCTGAATTAGATCCTGCAGTAGTTCAGAGACATAGCTGATTTTCTTCTCGGTAGTGAACCGATGGAAGCAGCGTGACCATTTTCTGTGCTTTCCAAAATCAGGATGAACGTGAGGGTCCCATTTTACATCGACCTGTAGAATGTGGCGAGCAGCAGGTATTGGTTCAAGTGGGTTACGTTCTTCAAATTTGTCCCAAACAAACTCTTGAACAAGTTGACACGTGGCCTCAGTCTCGTCATTTGACTCACTGTAAAGACGAGCGTTTCTTTCGATGGCATTTTCTTGATGCTCTTTGAAGAAGATAGCACACTGAGTCACAAGTTGCACGAACTTTTCAGGAATTTCAGAAGGTGCAAACATTGACGTTGCAAAACCTTGAGGATGGTATTGCTTCCGTATCTGATCTAAGATATCAGGTATTGCGTCCCTGCCTACATAGTCCAGGCACACAACATACACTTCAGAGTTACCTAGCTTACTTGTGATAGGCTTGAACACGTTCACCTCCTTGAACACACAACAAATCAAGTAGAGCAGACATAGTGAACTTGATTCAAAGAAAGTAAACATTTTCAGGACCAAGCTTCCCCCACTACAGAGCATGCGGAGAGCAGCATGCACCTCGCAGACAAACAGGTGGTTGGTCATGGTCTCTTGCTCGCCAGGGTTGGACTGGCAGTCGATGCTGCCATCAGCAGTCACTAGAGACACAGGTTGGCCCAAGCTTCTGCAGCGCTCAAGCAACTCGTCCAAGCATGACCTAAAACAAATGCAGGAAGTCAGTACATCCATTCACGACCAGGAGGTAATGAAAAGTCAGCATACACTTGAAGATATTACTAAACTGAGGATACAGTTAAAAAAATCCTATCCACAGTCAGAAAAAACTTCATTGGTGCAACTATGTTACAGGTGGTAACAAAAACAATTTGTCCAGATGAATTTAGAGTAAATTAATGAATAACCAACACATCCAGATAAGACTTGGACGATCTGAGCCATAAATGTTATGTGTAAAAATAAACAGGTAGAATGAAAGTAAGGAAATAAATATTGTGACTCAGGTACATCTAACTGCTGCTGCTGAAAACTGACAATTTTGGACTCGGGTAGTGACATCACCATTTTGGAATCATACAATCGGATCCCATGAAAAAACACAAAGCTCATATTGGTACTTGAAGCATTGATGTTGATGTAAGTTACCTGAGGGTGATGTTGCCAGTGCCATCCCTGCCAAAGACCCAGTGCTCGAGTGTGTGCAGAATTATGCGATCATCAGGAATGCACTCGCTGGCCTGGCATCCCTCATAGTGAGGATGAAGAGTGTTACCCAGCCACTTCCACTGAAACAACCATGATCCTCCTCATATTAATTGCTTAACATACTTAGAATATCAACAGATACAGCGTGTATGATCCATGCCACAAAATAACGAAATATCTCCTTCAATGGAATCGGGTAAAGAAGAATATAAATATGTTTTTGCTCATTTACAACACAACATTGTACTTGGATTCTAGTATCCAAATGAAATAAAAACAATCATGAGACATTTTTTCTCAAATTCATTTCATGCATACATTTATACTTACAATAGCATTAGAAACAATTTAATAACAATTGCAAGAGCAAACCTGCATCTCAGGATGATGGAGTTGGATGTAGTGGTTGAGAGCAACAATAAAGGCTCCAGGTGCCTCACATAAATGTACTGAACCAAGACCTTTAGAATCAAGCTTCACAAGTGGGAACTGGTTCAGTATCTCATAAAATTTCAAGAAGGCCTGGAAAATTAAGAAAATATTAGTTCAGATGCAGGTATTTCTATTTAAAAAAAAAACATTTAGAGGTGTAATTATGCTGATAGCTAGTCATCTTTTACAACAGAGAACATCTGAAACTATATGACATATGCACAAAAATTTTAGCACAAGGAGCCAGTACATTTAAAAGACTAAAATATTATGAATTCCATATTAGACATATGAACTGTAAATTACATGAATTGGACTAACTTGAGACATAAATTCAGGATTTGCTTTAGCTTTGACTCTTCTGAAGACAGTAGCTGCAGGGTTAACTCTGAAGGTATGATCAGTCCAAGACAACATGTCTTCCCCTCTTTCTGTGCCTCCCTTTACTTTGTTCAATTCTGTTTTTAGCTGTTGCAACTCCTTGATCTCCCAAGAGGGGCATGTGAACATTGTCTTAGCAGGAGGTAGTTGGAAGAGATCACAGTTTTCAGTAGATATGCCATTTGATGATTTCAAGCTGAAGATTTTACTACAGTGCTGGTCAGCAAGCTGGGAGGCTTTTATCTTCTGCTCTAGACTAATGCCCACTCTGAAAAGTAAGATGTATTGTAACTACATGGAAACAGTAAAAGATACAAACACAAAGTATAATTAAAATACCCTTTTTTACTTCCTCACTACTCCCTCCAGTCCTAAATATTTGGTCCATATCAGTTTTGAAGTTGGTCAGAAATATTTGATGCATAAAAGTTTAAACTCTTAAGGAAGGTAAGTTTAAAAGAGAATACATTAGCTTAATCATATACTTCATACATTAACTGAGTACATTAAATTAAAAATGTACTAAAAAACAAAAAACAATATTGTTACATTAAATATGAATAAATCTTAAAATATTTACTCAATACATGTTAATTTATTCACTTATTCTTGTGAGATCTTGATTGAATTTGGAAGAACTCCTATTCCAAACTATTTTTTGAAAAATGTTGTCTGTAATTGTTGCCACCATCAGCCAAAAATAATTTGTTCTAATGATTTCTGGAAAGTAAAAAAATGTTCAATTCTGATCTCTGAAATTTTTAATTGATTGGAGCTTTTTGGTACTGAAGGGATTCAACTGAATTGAAATAACATAGGCCAAGTGCATTCAGGTCTGGAGCGTTTGGAGACTGGTTAAGGTTTCAGCTTTTGAGCTTTAGACTCACCAGTAGAACCAGTAATACTGCTCTTCATTCACAATCAGTTAGATCCTTTGTGTGTCATTTATGTGTGCACTTTGCATTAACATCACCTGGATTTTCCATAGTTATTAAATCACTGCACATGGTTAAAGAAAAATTTAAATATCATCTGGAAATGAAAGAGACAATTATATTTACCATAGCCACTTATTTACCTTGATGATAAAATTCTAGTTCAACACACTTTAAACAACTATTTATAGTACAAAAAATAAAACTTATTCATAAAAAACTACAAAGCAGACACTTTTCTACTAATGCACCAAATATTTTGGACTGGAGGGAGTAATATATTTCAGCCATATTTCAATATGAAATTAACATCATATTTCTAATGGTAAAAATTGAACACAAGCTTGAAATTCAGGAACTGGAAAATAACAAATTAACATTTAATATTACTTACGTGGAATTCATTCTGAAGATTTTTGACTTTGAATAGGAAATATTTGATTTGGGAGATAAACTTGAGAAAAAACCTGAAACAGTGGAATTTAAGATGTACAGAATAAAAAAGAATTCAGAACAATGATGGATTCAAAACACATTCAGGCAGCTGACAATTATTCAAGATCTTATCATCTATTCAAAAAATTTTAAACTAACCAAATGCCTACAATACCTTCATTAGATAAGTAAAATTCTTTATTTTCATATAATGGCAGAACATAAGTATATTAGACAAGTTTCCAAAGAAAAATAGTATTTCTAATAAGCAAGTGATGCAAAATATCACTAACAAATTAATATAATAACAAAATAAAGTTCAACTTGTAGAGTTTTTTATGAAACAAATTATTTTTCCAATAAAAAATGTGTCATTTTTTTAGTACAAGGTTATTAACTCATGACTGATCTAGATAAATATTGTACAGTACAAACCTTCAGATCCTCATACAGCAAATGAAATAAGATACACAGCATTCCAGACTTCACAGGGCTACACCATAGGATCTTTAGGAGTGGGTTGGCTCACAAAAATTGCATACATAGGAAAAAATCTTTTCATGGCTGCTTTGACTGCTGTAAATGTAGAAATGAACTCAAAATATGTGCATACATAATATTAAGCTATATGTATCTTTTTTATTCATATGAATATCTGTTCAAATACATTTATTCAATGACAGCTCACATGTAATTAATTTATTACACTTATAAAATGCTTCATTCTGAGTAGTGTTGACAGTAGCTGACACCAGAATATGTACTGCCAGTGAAATATTCTTTCTTAAAAGGTAATAACTCTGACAATGTTCTGATCTTATGTAATTTAATTCTGAAGTTATAAGATGATATATAATCTACAAAATGTATGTTTAATTTATCCCATGTTCCTAAGCCAAAATCAATTACCTTTATCTTGATGAGCTTTTCTTTGTGTGTGCAGAAAATTCTGGGCAATGTCTTCACTAGTTGATGCAAGACGTTTTCTCTTTGAAGGAGCATCATCTTCAATGCTTTCTTCAGAGACTAAAACTGAATCTTGAGCAGAAAAAAATTTAGATGCACAATTTGGTCGCAAGGAAACCATTTCTGCTTCATTATTATTGTTATTACTTAATTCTCCACTGTCCATATTTGCATTTCCATTAGCCATAAATTTTAACTAAAATGTAATAAATAAATGAAATTCTAAAAAACATTAAATATATTATCTAGAAGTATAAAATAGTGCACATGTTAATGCTCAAATAACTAGGGTCAGAGGAGGCAAGTTTTCTTAATAAACAAATTGTAAATTTCCACCATAAAACTTTTCACATTTCAATGTTAAAATTTCAACATTAACCCTGGAATGACAAAATGGACATGAGAGGCCCAGTGTCAAAATTAACAAGCCTATAAATTATCATTAAATAATTTTTTGAAAATGAAACTATGACTTTAATAAGAGGCATAATTCAATAAAATAATTGAAGTCATAAAATAATTAAAAAGTGGCTGGGCCTCACAGCCCCACCTAGTCACTGATGTTGCTTATTTTTATCCATTATTTCAGGGTTCAACTAATGCTAGTTTCACTCTAAACATTTAAGTTTTATTAAAATTAAAAGTATAAATTTAACCTGTCAGGTTTCAAGCAAGCATTTTTTAATCAAGGAATGATCATAAAGCATCATCTTTGAAGACTTATAACAAGCATAACCACTACAACAGATGCTTAGTAATAATGTGCAATAGCAAATACACACAAGTTGTCAACACATTATCAATTAATATATTACTAAATATGATAACAGAATAAGCAAGTGACAATGCTAAATAATGAAGAACATCTTAACCTAATACTAATGAATCACATCATTGAGTCTCCAGACATATGTCACTTAATAAATTACAATGCATCCAACTAATGACTAATTATTTAATCATTAGATTTAAAGGCACAAGTAAAGCTCATGTGAAATGGCAAAAAAGAAAATATCCCAAAGCACCTAAGAAACTTTTTTTATCATTTTTACTAATAACAATTTAGACTCAATACCTACTGTTTTATGTAACAAAGACTATATTTGACAAAAAGCATAAAAATTCAATGCAAGGGTTTGAATATACACTATTCATGATCATTAATGGCAAGTAAAATACAGACCATGGATCTGCAGGCACTTGAGTCCCATAATAATATGAAGTAAAACAATAATACAAAACTATTACAAAGTGGGTGTCTACAATCAAATCATAGAAGTTAAATAAGAATAGTAATCAAAAATCCAAATGAAAATAAATTGATCAAGCTGCAATCACAGTTTTTTTGTTATGAGCACAGTTTTCCTCAATAAATAAATAAAAATGAAGCTAATATTAAGTAAAAATGTTTATATATAGCTAATACATCAACTACAATATTTTTCTTAAGCTCCTAGACAGTTTTAAGTATGAGCCAACTCTCCGCTATAACGGTGATAACTATAATGGTTACCAATATAAACAAGACTTAGATTTGAAGGCCGGCTTTGGCTACCGCCTTGTTACGACCAAAACGCTATATTGAACTAGATAGTCCACGGTTTTATTATCCCGCATTATAAATTTTTTGGCAGTATACAAAGCTTACTTTACAAATGGAGATAACAAAAGGCTATAAGCAATTACAAACACCATAGTGTCAGGTCTGCTTATGATGTGCGGCAGTGCTCAACCCGACGGCCGCACCCCCTACTGATAAGCCTCACCCTCGCAAAATCAGTCCTTCTTGGACTTAGACTCCAATAAAGCGGAATATGCACTTGAATATATGATAAATTATTTACTTAAAACCATATAGAATGCATATATTGCAATTTTTGAAAGAACGCATTACGTATTCAACTCTAAGAAGGTATTCTGACCTTCCATATCGTGTTTACTTGGGAGTTGGGCTTCGAAAACACCTAACTGGTGATGTTCCGCGAACGTCTTGGATGCTGGATGTAGTAATTGACTTATACCGTAGTGTAAAGGGCGGACGTACGAACTAAGATTGTCTTTCTCTCAACCTAAAAGAATGACAGCATAGCAAATTGGTTAGTTGGTATAACTAAAGCACTCTAAAAAATACTCTAAATACGGTTCTGGTAACTGTAGTGACACTCGGTCCATCAACTTGAACTCAAGTGACTGTAACGCGGCTCAGATTCTTGTCAAAGTTTACCATTATCTGGAAAAATTCCCAAAATTCGCGTCATTATTGTCCAGAAGAGTGCAAATCTCTATCCGAATCTACTTATATCTCTAAAGATCTTCTAACTTTCCAACAGTTCACAGGAGATGGGCCAGGGGTATTATGATACAGATCTGGACACTAGACGAGTAGTCACTACCACCGAGAATATTCTTCAAATTAAACTGCGGGCCAAAACGTTGTTGTAGTATCTTTTGAAACTGACACTGTATTGAATAGTGGTCATAGATCAGAATAAAATGTTCCCTATCTTGCTTTGTTCACACTGCCAGAGAGGCAACTCCCTCAGGTGAATACGATGCAGATGAGCTGCTACACCCACATGACCCAGACAGAGACGACTGATGGCACAGTCAAAACAGCAGCACGGGTGTTCCCTGTTCACTGAAGTGGCTGGGGACTTAGTATGCATGATCAGAAATCAGCCCTTACCCTTGGGACCAGTTCTGCATCCAGTACTCTGAAAATCTGTAGTAGAATTGTTTGATTGATTCATCATAGCACACGTAAGTGTAAACTGTCCCGTCATTTCCATGACTTAGGAACTGCTCGATCGGCAGCCTTATTTCCCCTATGTTACAGTGTCCCCTTACCCATCGAAAGCATACTTTAGTTGCGTGCTGTCTATGAAATACCAACCTCAGAACAACATACATGTTGCGGTAGTAGTTTGAGTTACAGATATTTCTCAACAGGTAAAATGCTTACTGTAAGTCCGGCAGAATAGCAATACCATTGTAATGCAGAGCAGAGTGGTACTTACTCCAGGTATTCATATTAAAAACAGATACTGTATGTCTGAAACCGGTCATAGTTTCAGAATTTCAATTCAATACTTATTTTGATCAACGATCTGTACATTTTATATGTATTTTTAAAGTCACGATTCAAACATTATATTAATGAGTAATTGAGATACATAAGATGAAGTTGTCTGTTTTCCTTCTCTATTGTTTCGGGAGACGGAGCAATACAAGTAGTGTGAACTTCATTCTATGAGTCCAAGGTTGCGACAGACAGCATGAAACACTACAACATTACTAGAGACTTTTGAAATCAGTATTATAATACAAAATTCAACAATTTCGAACAGAAAAACAAATTAATAACACAAACAAGAAACCTACAAATAGTTTAGTAGTCGAACACTCATAACATTCAGGGTTACATTACATGACCGCCACAGTAATCGCATAGTATGTATCTCCGCTCGCGATGCAGAAAGACCCGGCTTCATTTCCTGTCACTGCCTTTGTTTTTAGCTGATCACCTACGGACGAGAAACAAGTCCAGCATGCAGCGACGCTAAACGCCCGGTTAGACTAGACTTCCATCACGCTCATCGGAGCGCCCCTACGAGCCTCTACTTCTAGTTGGAGCACAGAGGACGGAAATCGTTGCTTGAAGCATAATCCTTTCTCTTCAGATATTAACATTAAGAATCAAAATTTCAATGTATCTGTACTGTATACTAGATTGGTAATAAAAAATTTTTTCCTTCCGGCTCTGCTTTTTGTATTCATAATGCTGTTTCTTATGATATTCTTACGGTCTAACTTTAGCATGACGCTGTTTCAGCACTTAAAATAAGTAGTTATTTGTTACATGTACTTATAACACTTAAATCTCTTTAAAAGTGGTCAGTTATCATTAGGATAGCATTAAATGTCTGAAAAATAACAATACTTGAATTTTTAAATCACTATATCAGTCGTATTTTCTTAATACAAGCGAGTTGACATGATACGAGCACATGATGTTCTCGTGTTCAAGTGGAATGCAGGGCGCTAAATGTAACATCGTCAGCGGCTGGTCGTGCTTTAGGCTTTAATACTTTACGGTTATTAGCTAACCTCTTGTAAGTCGTGCAAGTCCTGCTATTAGCTAAGTAAGTCTTGTAAGTCCTGACCAACGCCAGTTCATTCCACAGTAACCTTCGAGTTTCGATCAGGCTATACAGACTCCCAGAACAAAATTTTGACATGCTCGAAGTACCAAACACAACTGTAGATATGCAGGAAGCCCTAACAAATTTCCTTCCGAGTTTCGATAATGGTACGTAGTCGACAAGCATTGGCTCTAGCACTTGAACTGATCTACAGCTTCAAAATTTGTTACAATTTTAACTCGGCAATAAGAACTGAAATTTGTGCAAAATATATACTTTCGCTTATCCGTACCAAACGGATCAAATCTTAACCTAAACATAAAAAGAAGGAATATCTGAACTCACGGCTGTAATGTTATTCATTAATACATTCCTTATGTAAAATAATTTCAATAGAAATTTGAATTTCATACTGTTTTCATCACAAAACGTTGTAGAATGATAAAAATGAAGTTTTGAAAGACGCCTGTACGAGCTAAAAAAGATGCATTGGGCACCGTGAATTTTTCTTCAGCCGAGAAGGTAGCCACGTTTTAGGAATATTTTACCACTTTTTCCTAACAAAGCTTATTTGCTAGAAATTTTCACTCTCCTCCACGAAGTCTTCAAGTGATAGAGCTATAGAACTCTGAACATCATTCCCAAATGAATCATTTATATTGTGCACAATTTTCAAACGCTAAGCAAGTTGAATCGAAACAGGGAAAAATACAAAAGGTAGGAGGCTGCTCTAGTAGTGTTTCGTACGAATGCAAATTTGAAATTTATCCACTAATTAACGAGTGATACCGGAGCAGGCATGGTAGTTCTTGGTTGAAAGCATCATCATCCATTATAGTGAAACTAAATCCAGTCATTTACACGGCCTAGCACATAGCTAAGCGTTAAACGTCTGAAGTTGTTAAGATTCATTTTGTGGCTGGTCAGCGAAATGTGTTAAGACCAACTATCTCTTATATTCTTCTAAAGGTGTATTGATATTACGAAACTGTTCTTATACCTTTGGTCGTTACGATGGTGCATAATTGGGCACAATTCTTGTTTTTAGTGTCATACCCTTATTCTGCAAGTATACATTTCTACCAATACTAAATTGTACCATGTACCTTTATTTTAAATGTTTCGCTGATATTATCTACATGAACATGAACCATAAATTAGCCTGTTTATTCAGGACTTCGCTCGACTCGTAATACCAAGTTAAGGAAAAAGAAACGCCCGGTATTAATACAGAAAAAATTTTCAGACCAAATACTGGGTTCAAACGATGAAGCAGCGACGCGTCTGTTGCTGTCACTGCAGTAAAACCAAGGATCGAAGAGAACGTAGTTTGGATGAGCGATACAAGAGCATCTTCAACTTTTGTGCGAATTAAAAACGGCCGCTGAGAACATGCAACATCATTACCTATGCCAAGGGGATCCACACAAACAATACTAGGTTTCTCTAACTTGTCAACTTGTTTATAAAAGTTATCATTAAGTTAGCAAATCTTATTGCCACTCGTTCGATACACGCCTCTCGCTCATACTTTGAGTATAATCAACTTAATCAGTGATGGTTAATTCATTTTTAAACTACCGGCACAGTTGAGTTTACTTAGCTTAAGTTCTCAGACACCGAAATACAAAATTCCATTGACCTATTCAAATTAATTATCACACCCCCGTGTACATATTATTTCCATCAAGCGCGGAAATTTAAGTAGTCGTTGAGGTAGTCTTCAAATAGATCGTCAGTTTTCTTCAACCTCGCCCTAAGACGTTCGAATTCAGCGATCTCCGGAGACGACAACTTCCTGATCATCTTGTTTAAATTGATTACTTCCTTTCGAATATTCTGATAATCTCTATGAGTTGCAACAGGCATTCTCTTCAAGCGTATCTCGCAAGGTGATGTATGTTCGGGCTGTAAAATATTAAATTGATTAGATAATGATTATGGATTATTAGCTTCCCACCTTAATGTTCATAGTTACCTGCATATCTCCGAGAAACTGACAAACGACGTCATTGAAATTCAGGATTAACAAAATATTTAGACCTAATGTAAGCTCTTTCAACTCAATTTTTATACATCACTCAACGTACTAGCTATCCTTCTATGAGAAAAATATACACAAAATATGTTATGCTACTCACCTTAACCGGCATTTCAATCTCGCCGTAAGGAATATAGATGACGTCGTTAAAATCAATAACAGCTCCTTCTGGTAAGGCTCCTTGCTCCTCAGAAACTATTCCACTGTTATCTCGCATCTGCACTTTCCAGTCAGCGTTGGAGTCCTCATAAGGTCCCATGATTTCTTGTGCAAGCTCAATGCTAGTTTTGTTCACTACATGAACTTCATTGGAAACGAGCTCGTAACCCTGCATACAATTTTCAGGAACATCAAATTCTTGGATGCACGGAATAGGAACGTTAGTAGTAAAATCAGCATCTGCCTGGTAATGCATATAACCTCCAGTCGGTTCAAAGTGAAAATCTGGATGATGAACTCGCTGTAAATTTGTATTTGCAAGCAATGCTGTGATGTTATTCGGAACTGCTGCTGTGGTATGAGCCACCAAATGCGCGCTCTCGCTTTCAAAAACGTCATCGCTGCAAATGGTGTCCATTCCTTCTTCTCGTCCTTCAGCTTCCGAGACTCTTTTATTCTGTTCCCTGTCGCTTTTATTAGGAGACGTCTTTTCAAAAGTGCGGTGAACTTCCTCACCAACAGATACGTATTGTTCCTGTCTCTCAGGGGTCATTGCAGCAATTTTCAATTGCTCCAAAGGAGTAGAATTATCTTGTACGATGGTCAACTCGTTACCGTACTGGTACTTAGTCCTCAAGGAAACAGGTTTAGGAGGCGGAATGTTTCTGACCTTGGCTGAAAATTGAAACGGATTCACTGGTGGTAAATAGACTGCATCAAACGGCACCACACCGCACTCCAAAACCACATTTGAATTTTCTAGCTTGAAAATCTGAGACTCGCCCTTCTCACAATCTTTCATTTTGGATCTAACATGTAACTCGTTCCGATCAACAATGTTCCGTTCATCTGTGTGACGACCATTACTTGCATCAACTTCATTTGTATCTTCTTCTACCCGAATTTTTTTCATTGTTACATTTGTCAGAGTCTTGGCTGAGTTTCCACTCGCTGAAGCTAATGATAGAATATCCCCACTTCCTTGTTGAAGAGCAA
The DNA here is from genome assembly GCA_006783055.1 of Trinorchestia longiramus. Classification (NCBI taxonomy): domain Eukaryota; kingdom Metazoa; phylum Arthropoda; class Malacostraca; order Amphipoda; family Talitridae; genus Trinorchestia; species Trinorchestia longiramus. Next base: position 126,044 of record VCRD01001359.1, read on the forward strand.
CTTCTGTTTTGGATAATGTGGAAACCAGCGAATATAACACCTTATGAGTACATTTAAATCGTACAATAAAGTTCATGGTAAACAAATTCATTACTACAACCGAGAAAAGCTATTGAAAAACATGATTTTCTGCACAAAAAGTCGTTGCAGGCATTCAAAAGTACACATCATGAAATGAGTTACAGCAACTCTAATTCCAGGGAACGATCTTCTAAATACAGAATAAATAAAACAGTCGCGGTACAGCATCAGGTTTCTTGAGTCAGCAGTCAAGTTATTGCAACAACTCGTAGAATACCTCAATTCAATAAGGTAGAAAATAATGTATATAGAACATTATTATCGATTTCTTTATTATTGTTATTATTATAACATTCTTGGTTTAACCACCGCAGCCACAATAAGAGCAAGTACATTAAACAACCAATGCCCATCGAGAGATGTAGAATTGAACAACTAAACCCAGAGACAAGACACATAATACTCGCTAAAATACGCACCATATAGTCAAATTTTGTTTAAAGTTAAAAAAATCTAAGCAGGCTTCTAAGACACTAAAATTCTATACATTGTGCTTCGACCAGGAAGCAGTTCTCAGTCATCATTCTATACAGAGGAACAAATTTGCAACCATCTAAACATAAACAATCTTTATTTCCTACTTATGTTCGTACTTGTACTCTGATACACACGTCAACTTCAGTGGACCTTAAGCCTTTATTTATTTAATATTGGTATCGATGTTACTACACGGACTAGAGACTATATATCGCTTAGTTATTTATCTCACCTAGTGAAGGTCGAGGTTCCATTGTGAAGCGTTCGTTGTCTTTTCCTGGAATTTTGAGCTCAAACGGAGCGCATTCAGGGTTCAGTGTGGACGTTGTCTGCCATACAAACAAACAAAGTCAAAAACAGCACAAAAACGAGAACCTTCTCAGTTGAAATGGGAATAAATATTCAACAAGATAAACTTTGACTACCTTTGCAATGAGCTGAAATTCAACATTGTTATGCTCATGTACCCAGTATTCTTTTAGTTGGACAAGTGCTACATTTGATGGCAGTTTTCCTTCATTTCTTTTTAATAAGTGGTGCCAGAATATTAACAATGTAAATACTAGAAAAATAATGTACACACTATAGGTAGAGTTAGAATCACAAAGAAAAGTTTACGGGAACGAAAAGCCATAAGTTTACCGGTATGAAATTAATGTATACCAAAATTAACATTTATCAAAGTTTCATGAATTAGCTTATACGAAAGGGTCATAAATTAACATACTTAAAGGGTCATGAATAACCATATTTTAAAGGGTCATGAATTAACATATTTTAAAGTGTCATAAATTAACCTACTTCAAAAGATCATAAATTAACATATTTCAAACCCTCATGAATTGTATTCATAAAGGGTCATGAAAAATGGTTGATGGCCAATGAGATAAATTGACCATTGCCTTCATTCGCGTGTCATCCACACGCACGAATACAAAAGTTTCGTGTTGTTGTCCCACCAGAAAGACACCCGTGCTCTGTAATTGATGATTATGAAGCTACGCGTCGCTGTACTCACAGTCACGTTGAGATGAGGGTGGAGTCCCATGTTTCTACTTATAAAATAAAGGGTGTTCATGAAGTCTCTATCATTTCTTTTGAATGGTTTTTGAAATGGTAAAGAGACTATATGAACTCCCTGTATAACTCGTCTTAAAAAGAAGTCTCTCAGGATTTTAATACCACTGACATCGAATATTATTTCATATTGGCGTCAGAACACTTCATATAGAAAAGAAGAAATTGAGTGTATGCATGCATACCTTTGTGAATGGTTGTACATCTGCCTGTAGGTGTCCATCACTGTTGTCAAACTCTGTGGTCAGGGAAGTTATGTTCATCAATCCATCCACAGCACTGTTGTCTTTTAGGGAATGTGGATCATTCACTTGATGAAGCAGATCTTGAAGTGGATCTTGATGAGGAGGATCTTGGTGAAGCGGATCTTGATGCAGTGGCTCTAGATGCAGTGGCTTTTGGTAAAGCTGATCTTGATACAATGGTTCTTGTTGAATTGGCTCCTGTTGAATTGGCTCCTGTTGAATTGGCTCCTGTTGAATTGGCTCCTGTTGAATTGGCTCCTGTTGAATTGGCTCCTGTTGAATTGGCTCCTGTTGAATTGGCTCCCGTTGAAGTGGCTCTTGATGCAGTAGCTCACGGTGAAGCGGA
>VCRD01001359.1:128646-145200 GCA_006783055.1 Trinorchestia longiramus
GGCTCTTGTTGCAGCGGCTCTTGTTGCAGCGGCTCTTGTTGCAGCGGCTCTTGTTGCAGCGGCTCTTGTTGCAGCGGCTCTTGATGCAGTGGCTCTTGATGCAGCGGCTCTTGATGAAATGGATGCTTGACTTCAGAATCTAATTGATTTTTCTTCGTCCAGTATAATGAAGGCTGGAGGTTCTCATCTTTGCTCGTGTCGTTTTCAGAAGAATTTGTATGAATTTCATCTTGAATCCCATTCTTGGTCATAAAATCTAGCTCATTGTTCCCTAACCAGTCGGCAGAAGACTTACGATTATCTTTTTTCAGCAACATAGAATCAGACTCAGTACTCAGCTTATTCTCTAGGTCGTCTCCAGGAACACCATTCAAAACGTGACTGCTACTACTGTGCTTTCCTTCATGAAATCCATCAGTTCCGTTGACGTTAAAAAATGTATTCATTTTCAAATGTCGAGAGGAAAACTGACTGTTCAGGGAGTTGTCTTCCAAACTGTTTTCTTCATTAAAACGTTCGTCAAGTCCAAATTTCAGCGGGGAGTTTATTTCATTTGCGTTTATATCTACCTTGTTTAAAGCGTTGAAATGCTCTCCACTCATTTGGTTCTGCGGTAATTTATATTTTTCCCCGTCCTGGTCGTCCATGCACGGAGGAACCTCACCGTGTTCTTTGCTCTTGTCCTTCTGCACTGGAACGCACTCCGCTGTGTTCAGGTTTTTATCTTCAGTAAGACGGGCACCAGAATATACAGCTTCATTAATGTCACTAGGGCTTGTTTCCTTTGATGCTTTGGGCTGAATAGTTTCAGATTTCTTAAGATAATCGGGCTCGAAAATCAAGCTCTCTGGAATGGGATTAATTTTCACGCACGGTCTTGAGGGTAAAGTTTCTTCCAGTTCTTCGTACCAGGTCATCCTCTGAGGAGAACCACCAGCTTCCACTCGCTTTTGAGGTTTCTTGTTCTTAGCTTTTGGAACCTTAACTGACTTGGACTTGTTCACGATATCTTTATTTTGTTTACCTATAGCGTTCTTGCTTTTCTGTTTACTCTTCCCGCTAATTTCAGTGAGAAGAACCGGAGGGTAGAAATGGTCTGCAATTGGCGGTTTTTTCTTTGGTTGGTTGTTCTTGAGAGACGAGGGGGCATTAAAAACATCACCGTTGGTCTTAGGGGGTTTCTTTGGCTTTTTCTCTGAGAAAACACAAAAAGAGTATCAGTATTCAATATAAGTCATCTGAGAATCACGATCAACGTCACATTTAGACGACAATCAAACATAAGTAGTTTCAAAAATATTTCATTTAAATTTTTGTAGATATTATCTATTTCATGATATATATTGATATTTATTTTTTATTTACTTCATGTTTATTATTATCCTCAAAAAACGTCTGGTCCGAAGCCTAAAATAGACATAATTCGCCTTACAATATAAACTACCTAGCTCTTCCATCAAATGTTTTTCTACAATATACCTTTTTTCTGATAAAAAAGTGTTAAGAAAGACTGCAGCGACAGTAGTGGTGCTACCAAGTTACAGGGAAATTGTGAGGAAGTACATACTTGGATAAAATAAACATTGCACTAATAGCATTATTTACTGAAAAATCTGAATGGAAACGAACTGGTATGCGTCTGGAAGGTATGGGCATTATAGGTCACAGGTCAAGAAAGCTATTTCTACAAAAGAGTTCATGACTAGAGGCAGCAATTAGGAGTGTATATTCCACTTACAAGTCACAAATATTACGAGATTTTAAAACTTTCTAGAGGAGCAAAATGACAGGTATTAATATCATATGAGGAGCACTAAGTTTTCAAAATACGCTTTTAATAAACTTGATTTCTAATATAGCATTCAGAAAATTTATTAGCAACGAGTTTTCAATTTTTCATGCTAATAAAAACCAGTGATTGTTTCCGTACTCTGTCGTGTAACTTGAGCTATGGGCTAAACGGGATGCTAGATCAGCCTAATGATTAATATATGTATAGTCTTCCCAGTCTTTTGCATAGCAAGCACTCCCCAGCGTGGCCTAGGCCTATCTCTCTCACTGAACCTGTGAAACAACGGGGGAAGGGGGTTAGGAGAAGGAAGTAGTTGCCCACTAGTTCTCAAGGCCTCCCTGTCTCCCAAGCTAGCGGAATGTTAACACGTTGACTCCGAAGTGGTACGTATGTGTACCACGTAGGTTAGGTTCTGTAATTTTTTCAGATCCTTCTAGTGACTAAGCGTACAAAGTGAAGTTTTACACCAATCAGGCAATCGGAGTCAACGTGTTAAACAAAAGAACACCTTGCCGTCCCCTCACTAACTTGTCTGCAGAGGACCGTCCCTGTTGCTGCTGCACACGATGAGATGCGTGGGATAGTTCTCTATGGACACCACATGATCCTCGCACTGCACCTTGCGTACCCCAGGATGAAACTGTTAAGCATCACGTCATTTTTTAGTGAATAAGCAAGGTAGATTTCCCAAAAGTTACTGATTCACACACTCAAGTGAGGTACAGTTTTTTATGAGCATGGAGTCGAGTGTTCAATCATAAAAAAGTACGCTACTTAAGTTCTTTTATCAACTAGTAGTTGTATTTACATGAAAGTGGGCCGAATGTCCCGAAAACGCAATTTATAAGCAAGGCTCTAAGCAAGAGAAATTATTGAAATTGCTTCACTTTGGCTCTAGTGAACTGGATGGTAAATAACAACACTCGATGATAAATAGAAAATATCGTTTACCACGGTGGTAAACAATTACCCTCGGTGGTAAATAAGACGATTAAATTTTAAATAAAACTACTTGATGTATGTATATATATATACATATATATATATATATACACACACACAAATATATATACATGCGAAAATGCTTTATATTAATGATTCTCAAACTATCTGGTGTCTCATGCCATTAGTTTTAGTCCAATGTGCTAGGAACAAGTAACACCTCTTAGTAATATTGATTTATTCCATAAACAATGCCAAAATCGGATGGCTCGCGAACTGACACCGCTTCGCGGACCACCACTTTAGTCGCACTGCCGACACAAAATGAGGATCCGCTACACAACACCTATGATAGACACTCTCATTCTATAAGCCCAAGCACGCTGCATTGATATCGATCATTTTGTGACCCAATACGTCAGCCGTTCCTAAACGTCAAGAATGGCTCACCAGTCGACAGGCCTCAATGTGCAGCGCCATTTCGAGCACCTCCACGCGATGGGACTTGTCGAAAGGACAACTAGCGAGCGTCATCACCGCTGCTCGGTCTCTTACACAATTCGTCTCAGACTCTTGAGCTCGGTGACACAACCTGCTTCTCTACAACCAAATGATCACTGTAAGGAAACTGTCAAGGTTAACAGGATTACAATAACTCAGTTATTACTGCATGGTAATGTTTTCTCCAAGCGACTCGAAGTGGACGTGAACGTTTATATCAGTGGCTCAAAATTCTCTGAATCGTTTCTTTTGGTATCTCAAAGAACAAAGGTCAGTTCAACTCGTGGGAAATGTAATGCTAAATCATCCTTTTAATTCGAATTAAAACATATTTTACAACAGTTTTTAAAACTACTTCTTACGATATTGTATGGAAAATTTTTTATGCGAACTCTAAAAGATTCAAAGGCTTTCTACATCTCATATTGTTCCAACGATACTTCGATGTTCCTTACCTTGGTTCAGCGACATCGTCGTTTAACTTAAGAGGTAAAGAGTTTTAAGATAAAATCCTATTCCCGTATCAGATTCATTAGAGATACATGGAGTTTTCCTCATTCATTCTGTCCACAAATACAGATTTGAACATATTCTCGAACTCATTGCCAATGGATTTGCATCATTTGAATTAGGATTTCTTCGGTAAGCTAAAAGTTGATAAGTATTCAAACAAATGAACTATCAATTGATACATCATAAGCTGAATTTGAGCTAAAAATTTTATATCTCTATATTTTAAGCTAAATTATGAACACCTTTGTCTACCAGTAACTTCTACTTTACAGAGAATGTACTCGTCAATTATCATTAGCCGTATCTAACTTTATACTTAATTTCAGACAAAACACCGCCGAACAAGTCTGGTACAAACATTTCTAAATTAATGCCACATTTTGCAGTGCTCTGAATACTTGAGAAAGACTTTAAGTGCCACAACCCAGCTCTTGCTCATGAAAGTTTACGAACAACGTTGTTCCTCTTAACTTTGCAACTTGAGACAAATAGTAACAATGTTCAGAGTAAAGATATTAGAACAGTCGAGTCCTGAGGGCACTGAATGTAATAAACGTCACGCAATTTATTTTTCAGTACGTCTGAGCGAAGCTTCACTAGTAGATTGCTGAAACAGTTCAAATGACCATGACAAGACGAGCATATGAACGAGAAAATAACATCTTACACCGTGGTGCACAACTTGACTCTAACCGTAGTTTTGAATGCCAATGATAATATGAATTCTCGCTTATAACTAGAATAGAATAAGGCAATAGGAACGAGCCGTTTGGCCCATTCTTGGTTCAATACCGAAGTCCCATGCCGTTTACTGTTATTACTATTAACTGTTACTATTAACTATTAAAACTACTACTATTATTAACTATTAAAACTACTATTACTACTATTAACTGTTATTACTATTCCTTCATTAATGTAACAGCACGGTATGGAGTCGCATTACACTTATTATTGGGCCCAGGCTAGTCAGTACTGGCACACCATGAACAAAATTCGATGATACACATGTATCAAACCAAAATTCAAATAAAAAACTATCACACTCTCAATGAACTGAATCGATTCGTTTATGAACGAATTTATCTAAATTGCACTCCACAGTATCAATCAACTGATAACCTTTTCATGTAGGCCATGAACAATAATTTAGACCGGGGAATGCCTTAAGACCTTCAGTACAGAACCTCCTCACCACACAGAACACACAGTAGCGAACCACATCTGTGCTAAAATATGTACATGACAGCTCTGCAATACACGGAACAAGTTGATATCTAATTGATGTCTGTACGGTAGACACTGATATGAATGATAAATTTCTAATTGTATGTCCTCTCATGCATACTTTCAAGCTTCAAATAATCATTTCCGCTTTCTTGTCTCATAGCGCGAATGCTAGGATAAAAGAAAATGGGTGTATTCATTGATGGAAGGGCTCCAAAACGGTTATTTTTTAGAAGAACACTTATACTATGAACATGATCAAAAAGTATGAATTCGTTAAAAACTTCCGAGCATTAAGTCGTTGGTCATCTTTATCATATTTATAAATCCCCACTTAAATTTCATTGAAATATCTGGCTCGGCCTTTTCCAGCGACTCATGAATGTTTCCTAAATAGACTCGATGACGCTAACTTATAATAAGGTCTGTTTAAAAAACTCACTACTTCATTCTACTGTAGACCACAGTACTTGTGCATCACAGACTTCACTGCCTCACTCTACTGTATAGCACAGACTTCACTGCCTCACTCTACTGTATAGCACAGACTTCACTGCCTCACTCTACTGTATAGCACAGACTTCACTGCCTCACTCTACTGTATAGCACAGACTTCACTGCCTCACTCTACTATATAGCACAGACTTCACTGCCTTACTCTACTGTTGAGCACAATATTCGTGCATTAAGTCACATTCCAGAAAATGTCTGAGACTCACGGAAGTCGAAACAGGTGTTTGTATTTCATGAATAATTCAGAAGAGAACCTAAATCAGAATTGGACATCTAACATGCCCCATTGTCGTAGCTGTTACCTTTCTTTACACCGGAATATTCGCCGTGATTCACTACTCCCAATTTTGTCATAACACGAAACTATCGAAATATAAATTTTTTAGAAATATTTTAGTATTTTTTAGGCATCAGCCTAAAAAGCCTTGACTTATCTTAGTGCCTTATATGTTAACAAATGGAATTGTATATTTTTTGAGACATTCAGACTGTTATTATGATCACCCAAAGGGTTTTTATTCAACTATCACTCGTCTAGAAAAATCCTACACGTCTCATTTAGCAGACCTCGCTGATAGAAGAGGTAGAGGGTGCTAGCGGAATACAAAGTGACTATATTGATGCACCTGAACTCGCCCAACAATATCACACAATTTAGTGCTTTCTTGAACCAGCGACTGAACTTGCAAGATATCTTAGAGCTAAATTAGTTCGAGCCCCAGTTAAATTCTACGAACAAACTTTGTCTCCACCAACGCGCCTACAGTTGTTTATTAGACGACGCTTCTTTGGAGTAGAGAATTCAAGTACTTGTGCCTAACTCCACCTAAAAATGTGCATCGAAGACAACAACTGCAACATCTCAAAAATACAGAACGTCCTGTAAGTTCTCAAAAGTTCGTCTCAAAACTTAAGGGTCGTAGTAGACGTACAAATTCGGGCCTAACATTCAGAAGTTAGCAATGGTCTGCGCTTAATTAAAAGTAAATAACATGCCAGAATATTTTTTATTCGCCCTGGGGGCACGTGAGGCTGAATGCTCACTCAGTGACATCATTACTTTCATAGAAGTATAAGATGCAGCAACACAACTTCCTTTCTTCAAAAAAGTTCCTTAAAAAAAGGAAGTTAAGCTCTGCCGCACCCTGGCAGAGAGAAGGGTGTCATTCGAGCCTCTACTTCATCGTCACAGAGAAGGCAAGAAAAGTCACTGGGAGCAACATTACCAGTCTTAAGATTTTAGCGTTAAAAACTGAAAACCCCATGACAATAAATGTACTCTATACAACAACAGAAATGAAATTTGTCAGCTGTTTGAACGCATCTGACATACCTTCCTACTTCTCTTTCTAACGGGAGGTTAAGGCCAAGTCGAATCACTTATACTATCATACTAAACAAAGCATGATGAAGCATCCAGAAAATTCTAGGATTACAAATCATGGAGTCATTCTAATGTGCTGAATTAACAGGACAGGCGTAGCCAGGCTCAGTGGAAGAGCCCAGCTTTCACCTTTAAAATATGCTGATTAAAATGAACACAAACATGTGGAAGGAAAATATATTTTTGATAATACATTTACTGATATACCTACTTACATAATAATATAATACTCAGCAGACAGACTCACGGTAGATATTCAGCATGAAAATTAAAAGTTCCAATTTAAAACGCATGAACACCGTTTTGGATCACAATGGCAACGCTGCAATCCATCTCGTTTGAAACCTCGTACACACTCGTGCTCTCAGGCAATTAGGAAGATTATTTATTACAACGCACGCAAAACTCTGCTAAAATCGACCAGAAGTTGCAAGTTCTACGGCCACACAACAAAACTAAAACAATGTCTACGCAGTCCACACAAGTGCATCGACTTCCATGGATGAAATTTTCTCTTCAGGATCCAAAAATATATTTACTCCGTATCAATATTTTCCACTGCAGCCTCTTATGACCACCGCTAACCTGTCCGTAAGAAGCAATGTGAAATGCATCATAATTTTTATGGAATAGTTGAATTGTTCAGGGCTTATACCCCGTTTTTGCTTAGGTCATGTGAGTCACAGTGACACAAAAACTTGTGTCCTCAAATGCATGTCCAAGAGAGGATTGGAGGAAGAGAATGCAATAGAATCGGGGACAAACGTCCAACGGATCGACACAACGGTTAAATTCCAATTGTAACTCACCTCAAGTAACGTATTTGTTAACAGAAATTTGCATGTGTACCTACACAAGGAACACTGTAGAAGTTCATTGATGGTCACCCTAAGAGTATGAGAGGTCAGAACGAATGGAGCCACCACAAATAGGCCTTCGAGTTAACAGTGAATATTGTTTTCAGTTTAGACTTTAAGAGAAATTTTTTCATGATCCGGAAAAAAGTAATTGTGCGCCTACCAATATTGCAGTGAAATTTAAAAGAATGCGTATAATGGCAAAAGAAAGCTGAGCGTAAACTTATTCAACATGAGCTTATAATCGGAATGTTACATAGTCTTTAGACTGAAATGCACAAACATGAAGACGCATAGCTCAACCACTGATTCTGCTTCTCCAGGCGTTGGAACATGACAAAAAGTGTCTCTACAAGACGAAAAATTTAAGACTGAAATAGTGTATCTGAGATAACTGGTACATCAGGTCGGTTGCACGAAACACCGACCTCCTCCACAAGAGAGAAAGCACAGTCGACAAAAAAAAAGATAAATACTATCAGAGTCCTCGCCCGGCGCGAGGCTAAGGAATCCTACTTATATATCACGAGGAGCGCCGAATCCCCAAGATATACTGAAAGACAGCTCCCCTTAGAGTAGTCTTCTAGTAGGTCTCAGTTTAGCAACACTACAAGTCAAGTTTAGTACACTAAATCTACAATGCAAAGGATTTAGCTTCGAAACAAAACAAATGCTGACGGTTTCCTGGCAATAGCGGCTAGCTCAGACAACGCACAAGAACACAATTTTTTTAGAGCAGTTATTGTGAGTTATTTTAATAGCTTACACGATGAACATAAGAGCTAAACACAAGCAAGGATGCAGAAAATACAATAGAAAACAGTACAAAAAAACATTAACAGACACTGATTTAAGAAGCTCTGACGGCAAACCAAACAATGGCGCACAGTCAGACAACAGAGCCCGTAAAAAAAAGATCAACAAGTTTTTTATATTTGTTCACCTAATTTTGAAAATCAAACGAAGAGTCAAGTCTGTGCCGCGCTACACGTTCACTTAAGGAACATACATTCAGAGGAGTCCTCCATCACTAGTGTAAATGTGACAAATAAGTCACGTATTCCTTTTCCGGGTCCACTTTGTGAACGTCCAAACATGCTTGTGGTTGACAGCTTCCAACCCTGGTGAAGCTTATGCTTGTCTCGAAAAAGTCAGGGATAATGACAAATTTTTGCCGTGAAATTAACGCCAATCATGCATCCAAAACTAAGTGCAACCACTAGTAGTCAGCGTTCAGCTACTAAATACCTTTGAACAAGATACAAATTGATGGTTATGTAGGTCAAAGCCCTGAACTTCACCACCAACACGACACTAACGAGGTGACGAATATAGAGCAGGAAGCATTACTAAGGATAACGATCACACAGCACAACTACTCCCCTGCACTATACTGTCAGTGACAAACTAATTATCTACATGAACACTAAATCCGGGCTATTAATATCTACACGGTATCACAGATACTGCACGTTGGTTATTAACTTTAATACACCACAACGTGATCCAAGACTGCCTCAACTCTTGTTGGCAGCGTGGTAATATTGTACAGGTCAGGGAGAATTTCATTCCCGTAGTTCAATAACCTGCAGCAAGTTGTGTGATATGAGCACTGATCGGCTGCTGCACCGCAAACGTTCCCCTGCTGTTCATCAGTTCCAGACAGAGATGTCGGATACTGACAAGGTAATTTTTATTGTTTTTACTGAATAGGTTTCTAAACGCAGCCCGCGAGTGGCAAAGCACGACCTTCTCTACCTAGTCAGCGTGTAGGGCACGCACTGGGACACGAACCAACACTACACTACCACGTCACAACGACGCTTCATATGGCAAGGTCCAACCCACACCACAGATGTAAATAACAAACCTTAGAAAAAAAATTCGTGTCAACGGATGCATCATTCATATAACACCTGTCAGCAACATGAGGCCAAAGTCTGACTTAAAGGAACCCAAATTGAATTTGACTGGCCATGTGCCTTAATTTACTTATTTGCCTAACACTGTTTGTCTCTAATTTCCGGGTGAAAACAATATGCATACTTTGGTCGACATTTTAGGAAAAAAGCTTATCTAAGGCACGGGCCTAGAATTTTAGAGCTTATATTATCATACTTCATAGGCGTTTTGTTCCAACTCATTCCGTCATTTAGATGTACTAACATACACGACTTCTTTGTTGAACACAAAAACGAATCTTCAACCAATAATAAAAGCTAATGCAACAGCTACAACGGGGACCAAGTTCAAGATTCTTTGTCAAAAAGCTTCCTATATTTAACCATACAGATCATAATTTTTCAACCATCAATAATCACAGATTCAACTCAAAGAGGAACTGCAAATTCCTAGTTGACGGAAGAAAGCAGCAAGTTTTAGCAAAATTTGCGTACGTACATTAAATGTAAGATTGTAAAAGAAAGAAAACCCTTTTCTACATTATCTGGGCTTGGTAAATGTTTTAACGCTAACAGTGAACACCTTAAAGAGACTCAAATTAAAACTGCAAAACTTGGCGAGCATGCAACATATTTCAATACACGGCTAAGCTGAGCAGCAGAACACTTCTAAACAGGACTATGAACATCACTGACGCAACAGAACACTTCTAAGCAGGACTATGAACATCACTGACGCAACAGAACACTTCTAAGCAGGACTATGAACATCACTGACGCAACAGAACACTTCTAAGCAGGACTATGAACATCACTGACGCAACAGAACACTTCTAAGCAGGATTATGAACATGACACTGCAACTCAGTCCAGCATGTAACACATGCAAGCACAGCGGTAATCCACCACACAACACGGGCAGTCGAGTTAATATCACAGAATTTCGAGACTCTAATCATCTGAACACGTATGAAGGTAGGATGCTGAAAAAAGCATAGAATATACATTACAGTCAAAGCAACTGATAAATAAAAATAAACAGATTACTCGCAGCTGCTCTCCATGTGCTCGAAAAAACGAGCTTATTGGAGTGCAGGAAAATTTTGTCATGGTTTACGCATGAACGAAGTACACTCATGGAGGTTACAAATATTAACTAGTATACAATCAGGAAGGCATTGAAGGGAGAAAAAATTAGTTCATCCTGCAAGGTTTAACAGAACGAAATGAAGATACATAACAAAACGTTAGTGATCAACGTGCATTATGATGGTAGCAATTATTATAAGGTAAAATATAAAAAAACCACAACACTTCTGTCAGTAAAATCTTCTGTAATAAATAACATGACTTCTAAAGTTAATTTAGTTGAAAGGTCTAAACAACCAAGTTATAATTTCATACTTACTAACAATTAACGATACGAATTGTGGATAACAAAAGAAACGATAAAAAATAGTTAATTAATCACGCATTAATGACTTCCAAAAATGACACACTAAAGTGACACTGAAAATATCGAATATTTCACAGCAAAACAGGAGAAATATTTCTGTGAGCGAGTACCCCAGCTGCAACAATGCCTTCACTAGACTCTCTGGTCCCTCATATACAAGTGAAATCAAAACCGATAACTTCTTGACTAACGTAGTCACCATTGACCTATTGACTCATGTATTCAACACAATCATCGTACTGATTCTAACGTATTCAACATCATCCATGTCTTCGATTTTAACGTCTTCAACACTATTAATGTATTATAGCTAAGGTTCTTAACACTGAGAACGTATTGAAAGGAACATATTCAACACTGTTCGAGTACTCAATAGCATTAATGTATTAAACTTCATTGACGTATTCAACACGAACAACGCATTGAATACTAAAAGCTAGCTATGTTTGCTCAAAAAATAGTCTAATTATTCAGAACAAAGAGATGCAGGAAGCTAAAAGCAACGCGATCAAGTTAGGCACACTGCATAAACCTTTGTATGAATATTTTTCTAGTTATACAACTAAGTAAACATATTGCACTTCAAGATCAATCTTTACTTCAATATTAAGAAAAATATAGGCGGGTATTTAGATTTACCAAAGTGAAGACTTTCATGGACTACAAATTATTTGATGATACAATAACGAGTACAGTGGAATTCATGATTCACAGACGAAAGCCTTAATTTAGAACTGAAAAACTGCACTGCTACACCACAACGCAAATGAACTAAAACAAGAAATATAAAGAGTAGTGCATTTTTATGAGTGATATAATTTTCCCTTCAGACCTCCCACACTGAGGGTTGAAGGCTAAGAACTGCAGTCTTTGAGATGCAGGTCGCAGTTTTCTTCCTTCAAGGAAGATTTCATCTTAACTCAGTCCTGCAGAAGCAATTCTGTTTACTGCTGTTGCAAACTTGGCAAGAAATAGGTGTACAGTGATTGTACATACTTGCAACAATAATAAATAAAAGAAATTTTTCAAAAATGTAATCAGTGTGAGGTACTTCTTTTTCATTATGAACAGGCATTGAAAGAATGGTCAAAGCCTTTGTCGTGTGCAATCAATAATCAATATTACTATGCACATCATTATCTTTATTTAACAATTAAGGAAGCTATGATGCCACTCAATGAGAATGATTGTACAGTTTCAAGACTTTTATGTGTGAACTAAAAATGAAGAGAAGCCATTAATGCTAGCTCATTTACACAACCTTCAATAGAATCTTATTGGGTTGGTTCTGTTAGAGTAGATCCTTAGGAACAAACTCTGATCAATGATTGACACAACGAAACCATACGAGTGGATCAAGCCCCAAGGTATGAATAACTAAATCCTTTCTTCAAGTGGCATCCATTACTATTTACATATTTTTTACTCGACTTTGAGACACTTTCATACCTATCATGGCTAGTTTTAATTCATGATCAATGGGGGAAATGAATGAAATACCAATACAAACAACACAAACTATTTTCATATGCATAATATGTAACACAGATCTCATAGGGCAATTTATTTTCCTGTTTGAAGTTGCAAAATTAGAAAGCAAAGCAAAGCAAGAAGCTTCCTCTTCCTTGTTAAAATCATCCTAGCAGGAGTAAATACATTCTCGACCTACCAATGCATAAAGCAAGATTTAACAAATTCTAATTTGATCAATGGCAGTGGATCAGAAATGCATGGTTGTCATCATACACACTCATGCTGACTTCACTTCCAGAAGTTTACATTATGAAGACAGGCTTCAACTATCATAATGCCAGCTGAAGTAGACCATCGGTAGTGAAGGCTCAACTTGCACTAATGTCATTTCCAGAATCCAGCTTAAATGCTTCTATCATTTGACTATATAGATTTTTACACCACCATGCCCCACATCCCCCCCACACTTACGAGCTCAAATACGGTATTAAATCTTCTGGTTACAGCAAGCAACTGAACAGGCTACTATACTTATACCCCAAAAGTTAAGTTTATTCACTCATATATGAATCATTGCACTATTTTTTTTAGACAAAATGCTAAATTTTTCCAATCAATTAAGATCACAGATTCAACCTAAAATAGTCTACAAAACCTGTTGGACACTGTTTTCCCTTACAGGTTGAGAATTTGAACTCAAACATTTAGTCAATAGAGGATTCTTGCAAAGTCATCTACCCTAATAATTTTATTATCCACACAACATAATTGCAAATAATTTCATATTATTTCATGTATGATACATAATTAAGTTTTGAAAAACAATTATGCCACTGAAGGTGGACACAAAAAATACATCTGTCAACACTTCACCAACTGCAGAACAAAATTTAATTGAATAAAGTTTGAACTTGTTCCTTGCCTCACACCCAAAGCTGTCCACATTCCTCTGGTAAGTGAACATGTACACAGGCCATTCTCTAGAAGGAGGTAAAGCTTTCAGGAGAAGAGCTCATTTCCTTGACGATGGCAGCGATGCTGTAATACGAACCCGTAAAGAAGCACACCAGTCCAAAGACCATGATGAACATGTTTTTCAGAAGACCAATCCAGCTGATCCTGAAATAAAATACATAAAATATTGAAAGCAATCAATACACATGCAGTATGTCTAGAGGAACATGCACATTTATGGTTGGGGCAATTCCAACACTTGTATGGGATCACAGTGCTTCTGACAAAGGTATTACAAAACTCGACTTTTAAAAGTAAGAGATCCAAACCCTATACTTATTCTTCTGAACAAGCAAGACATACATTAAAGCAGCACCTAATACCCTACTTAAATCAAGATAGCATACATATTCAGGAAATTTTCAGCAATCATATAGACTGTGGATGCAACACAATCAACAACAACCTGTACTTTAAGTCATGCAAGAATACTTTGAAGAAGCATCTCTGTTAAGTAACATGATATGATTGATTTCAATAATAATAAGAATTATGGCCCAGAGTTGTACATGCCAATAAAATATCAGAGATGTTCCCAGATAGATTTATGTACTAATTATTGTTCATTCATGTTATGACAACAACTAATCAATGCCCTAAAAAGTATCACATCTGCATAATAAATTTCTACACTCACGTGTCATAGAAGGTGAGGGAGTGGAGCATGGGGGGAAATATAAGAGCCAGAGTGGATGAAGCCATGGCCCCTACAAGAGAGATGAAAAGTCCAATGTGTGGAATGAGAGCTGCAAAGAGCAGAGTTATTAACACAAGACCAGCCCTGAAAAAATAAACTGTGTTCTTCCTTCGGGTGTAACGAGCAAATCTTGCCACAAGATGAGGCCACGTCAGTTCCACTGGAACATACAGCATGAGCGCATATGTCAGGAAGATGGCAACTACAAAGATCAATGATATAGACATGGCCAGTGGCTCCTCTTTGGGGAGATTGAGAGTGATGGAGCCCTGCACAAGCTCTCCATACTTCAGGTACCCAAAGAAGCCCATGCCAATGTAGAGGCAAGTCACCAGAATCATGCCAGTGTTGAGGACTCCATTGTAGCCACCAAGGTCTTC
This sequence comes from Trinorchestia longiramus, assembly GCA_006783055.1. Classification (NCBI taxonomy): domain Eukaryota; kingdom Metazoa; phylum Arthropoda; class Malacostraca; order Amphipoda; family Talitridae; genus Trinorchestia; species Trinorchestia longiramus. Next base: position 143,297 of record VCRD01001359.1, read on the forward strand.
TGGATGTTGCATGTTACGATGTAGAGGAAGCACAACCCCAATGCCTTCAAAAGCATAAATACTTGTAGATAGAAAAAGAGGAATTGCTTCCCAAGAGGAAAACTGTTTTCTGTCTTTGGCATTTGGAAGATCCTGCAGTAGGTAAACCAGCAGCAGAACCAGGCCTGTGATAATTAGCACATTGCTAAGAAGAGAAGGATAGTAGAGTTTCTTAAGAGTTTTGATCATAGACAGAGCAAGAACTGGTACACTTATGATTGCAATATATGCATGCAAGTCCCAGAGTCCTCCAGGAAAGATTACATCAAATACTTGCTTGATGTTTGTAGCAATGAAGACAACGTACACACAACAAAACCCCAGCTGTGTGATGACAAGGAAACTATTCAGAGTAGTGCGGGCAAAAGTTGACAGGAAGCGGAGACGTGGTGGTCCGTGAGCAAAGGCAGCTTCTCCTACAAGAGCATAGGTGAGGTTGGAGCGATGAAGTCTTGCCTGCAATTCAGATGCACTCCACACTAGCAAGTGCATTGAGTGCATACAAATTATAGCCATAATTGGCAGCAAACAACACCCTGTAAGTAAGCCAGAGTTCTTGATAGCATCAGGCATGGCAAGAATACCAGTCCCAAGGTTTCCTTTAATAAGATGCATGAGAGTTTGATTGCTGCTAGTTTTCTCTGGACGAGAAAGGTAGTGACCTGACACTTCAAAACCTCTTCTGTCATGAGTGAGGAGCCTCTCAGTTTCCTGGAAAATTTCCTCTTCTTCCGTGTCAGATCCCAAGCCATGAGAGTCATCTGACAATGGTGGGGCAATGCCGTACGCAAAGTTTGGCCGTCGGCCTCGCTTGCCACGGCGCTTCTTATCAGAAGTGCTATCTGCCGTATCATCTTCAGCGTGCTCACAGTCGTTTCGAGAGAAGTCGCTTCCCTGACCAGAACCTTCACTATAGCATGACAGAGTTCCACCATCATGATATGATCTGCCCTGCAACTTCTCCTCCTGTACACCCGAGTCAGGCAGATGGTCAGCAGCAAGTGCTTTAATTGCTCCTTCTGGCTCTTGACTAGCCATTGCAGACAAATTTATACTTTAATAAAATGCTTACACAAAACTAAGCTTGAAAGAGATGTAATTTTAGATTCTAAATGCTCAGGAGATCATTTTTTTATTCATTTACACCTGAAACATATAAAAGGTACACATGAATAATAACATTTTACTAAACAGAAAAGATAACACATGAACAGTATCACAACCTACTATATGAATAAAGAATAAACAAAATGCAAAAAAATTGCAAAAATCCCTAAGGGACCTTATTTTATACAGATGCAGTAAGCATTCCCCAAAATTTCTGCAGTGAAAGAAATAATACAACTAGCAGCTTATAAAAATGAGCAGCTATACTTCAACCTTGATTAATAAATAGGTACAATGGTAAAAATGTAGTACATCATGAACACCTGACAAGGAATGTTCTTGCATTACCCATACTTGTGATGTTGATCAAGCTTTTTAATAAAAGACAAATATAATAATAATACACACTCAGTCTGGTAACTACTCAATTATCTATTAATCAAAATAATTAATATGCCTGTAACTATATTCCTGTAAGGCTATGAATTCTAGGAATGTCATTTAATGTTGCAGCCATAATTAATGCAATAAATTTTACCATAAATTTTCCATACAAACATAATATAAATAGTAAATTTATACATTACAGTACACTACCGTAATTTTCAATATATATGAATTTAGGAGTCTAACTTTAGAGTTATTAGAAAAAATGGTGTTTAAAACCCTTAGACTTAGACTTAGACTTAGATCGAGGGCCAGCGTTTGGCTGAGGCCTTTGTAACGGCCTTCAATTCCCTCCAATACACACGCACATA
>VCRD01001360.1:15153-26086 GCA_006783055.1 Trinorchestia longiramus
GAAGAATGGCTTGCAATTCCTTTGGAAACAATTCACAAGTTGTATGAATCAATACCTAGGAGAATTGAAGCTGTAATTGCCGCAAAAGGCGGACCTACACCATATTAAATTATAATTTGTTGATTTTTGAAGGTGTTTCCATTATTTTGTCCACCACCTGTAGATAAATCCGACAATCTATTCAAATGAAAAATAATATTGACAAACATAATTTTTCCATTTTGTGATTTAAAACATTTTCGAAGAGCGATAAAGTTCAGTTTCGAAGCACAGTAGGAATAAATGTTTGCCCCCACCAGATTATTACCAAGGGATGACTTCTTGCTACAAACAAAATCAGATCCATCACCTAGTAATGACCTCAATACGAACACCACCAGATGATCACCGTGCATGATGACCTCAATACGAACACCACCAGATGATCACCGTGCATGATGACCTCAATACGAACACCACCAGATGATCACTGTGCATGGGTACATCTCCTAAGCCCTCACCTCCCTAGGGTCGAGGTGACCCCGCAAGAAGTAGTCAGCAACAGCGTTATACTGCTCCTGCAGCAGGCGCAGGAAGCCTGCTCGCTGCAGCACCATCCGCACGAGCTGCTCGTGCTGCGGGCCCCCGTGTTGCTCACATAGCTCCACCGCCTCCTCAACTCGCTCTTCGCTCAGGAGCACCTGAAGCATACAAGCTCGTGATGTTCGTGCCTGCGTGCTTTAAAAAAATGAGATTCCAATTATAGTAAAATCTATGTCGGGAGTCCGAGGTCCCCACGTCTTAGAATGATTAAGGCCAAATTTTGGGTGGTTACCACAATAATGTCTGCCTGCATGACTTGGGATGTGTAATTCGGGCTATGAGCGGCCAGCGTGGCACGTTGTCGTTGACTATGAGCACAGAGGGTCAGAGAAGTAAGCCGTTACGAAATAGTGAGAGAGTGGATAAATAATAAGAGAAATGTAGAAAAAGTAGACGGGACCGGAGTTACCATTGTGTCAGGAATAAATCATTAGGCAAAATAGAATATAAGAACAACAACGAAATAGTTTCCAAATTAAGAGTAAGAGAAATAGAATGAGCAAAACTTAATTTACATAAAAAAGAACACAAAGGTTTAAGGCAGAGCATTGGAAACACTTTAGCCAACCGTCACCAAACAGAAAGTTGGCTCTTACAGTATCCTGTGAAACGTTATTCCAATGAAGTGAAGAAGTTAAGACGCACCTGGACCTGCTTGTACCAGGGCTGAGGCATTAGGCAGTAGATAGAGGACACGGTGCCAACATAAACCTGACCGTCAAAGTTGCCCACCAGCCTCCCGCCACTGAATCTGACGGTCTGCTTCACCTGCTGGTCCACCACGCTGCAGCACAAATGCGACCTTAGTTATATGAATAGAATAGAATAGAATGAGGCTATAGGAACGAACCTTCTGGCCCATTCTTGGGTCGGATAATCACTTCGATAATTATTCGGTTGTCTACCCAAGTCCCATGCCGTATTTCTAGCCGCGTCAACCATGTCGGCAGCGGGATTCGAACCCGGGTCTTTCCGCTCGCAAGCAGATTCGCTCACCAGTCGACCTAGCTGGTGATGAATGAGTGAAACAGAGCCTTTTTTCATGAAAAAGAAGAACTCTGACACGAGTTAGATCCGGTTATTCCATAATAAATAGAATTTTAGCTTTTGGGGGGCGAGTTCACTCCTGTCATGTCACGATATCGATTTCCCATTTTGTTTTCAAAATTTTTATAAAAGAAGGAGTCACCATTCTTCTTTGGTGAGTCTTTAATTACTTAGGTTAGACACTCGCTTTGCACAAATCTAAATTTTAGGTTGTCTCCATAACATTTCTAGCCGATTCAAACCCGGTGATTATCTAGGCCATATTGATGTACTGATATTCTGTTCTTTGAACCATTCACGGGTTACCTTCGCGGTATATTTAGGATCAGTGTCTCGTTGCAACCCCCATTTATTTCCAAGATCCAGTTTCTCACCTGATTTCTGCCAAATTATCTTGTAATATATTTCGATAATCGACATTATTCTTTGTTCTTTCGATTACTTTCAACGTTTTTGAGCCATTGAATGCAAAATAACTCTATTTCATCATGCTTCCACCAGGATGCACAAAAGGTATAGTATCTTTCTAGTTAAGCACAGCCATCTTGACTCCAAACATGCGTTGCATCGGTATGACCAGAAAGCTTGAGCTTGACCTTGTATGTCCATAAAATTTGTTTCAAAATTTCATCCTCATGCTTTAGATGAATCTTAACAAACTGCCATCTTTATTTCAAATGTTTTTTAGCAATGGTTTTTTGTAAGATCATGAATTGAGTTTCTGTCAATGAAGTTCAATATTAATTGTTCTTTACAGACCAGTGTTCCAATAATAATAATAACAATAATAATAAGATCATTTGATGCTCTTTCCTAGAGACGAAAGGATTTTCAACTGTTCGCAAAATGCTACGGTCACTTCTACCGCAATCTTTTGGGGTGCTTCAGAGCGTGGAAAATTTTGTGTAGTCCCAAACTTCTATTTCTTTATGATGAAACCTAGTGTGCCAACAGGAACATTAAGACTCTTAGAAGTGTTATGATAGCTTTTGTTTGTTACAAGCGCAGAAATTATACCGCTTTTTAAATTTTACTTAAGCACTTTGTAACGTTTTCCAAGTGGTATTTAATTGATGATAGACATACATCTACAGGTTACCTTACACAAGCTCCCTTCTACATTATTCAGTAGTTTCTAGAACATTGTAGAGCCGAATTTTCAAAAATTACTAGAATAAATATGACAAACACAGCGAGTGTCCAAATACTTTTTCCCTACATGTTTCTATATATTGTATATAAATTTGCAATACAAATATTTTTTTGTTATTGTTATGTTTGTCGTTGTTAATACTGTATTTTGTATGTTTGATGAATATGTCTCTTCGAAAAATGATCTAAAATAAAAGTTTAGAACTGTCCAAATACTTCTTTTACATCGCTGTATCCATAATTGTTAAAAATTTTAAAGGTTCAATGACATCAATCTCTAATCGTGTTGTTAAACAAAATAAGTATTTTCACACACAAACGCAAATATTGAACAAAATAAACAAAAATATCACCTATAAATCCTGATGAACTGAGGAGTGACTGTGAGGACATAGGGGTGGTGGTAGGCCACGGCCAGCACGTCCTCTGACCAACTGATGGGAGGCCTGATGGACACGCCATCGCATGACACGAACATGCCTAAGCAACTCGGCCCGCTCAGCAGGAACTCTTCCTGCACACACGATCCAGTTCATGAGTTCACCACTTCACTCTCCTGCACACACGATACAGTTTACAAGTTCACCACTTCACTCTCCTGCACACACGATACAGTTTACGAGTTCACCACTTCACTCTCCAGCACACACGATACAGTTTACGAGTTCACCACTTCACTCTCCTGCACACACGATACAGTTTATGAGTTCACCACTTCACTCTCCAGCATACACGATACAATTCATGAGTTCATCACTTCACTCTCCTGCACACACGATACAGTTTACAAGTTCACTATTTCACTTTCCTGCACACACGATACAGTTCAAGAGTAAAGCACTTCACCCTCCTGCACACACAATAGAGTTGACAAGCAGACCACTTTACTCTCCAGTACGCACGATACAGTTCATGCTTCACTCTCCTGCACACACAATAGAGTTAACAAGTAGCCCACTTCACCCTCCTGCACACACGATAGGGTTAACATGTAGACCACTTTACTGTCCCGTACACGACACAATTCACTCATGGCCCTATAACGACCAGGTTATTTCTTGACATTGGTCCATATAGGGTTGATATACTTATGATGGAACTTCAGTTAGTGACGTCTACAAATTTCGAAACTCAATTTCAACTCATGAAATGTAATTACCCTTATTGTCTATTTTCAGATACTTAAACGTATACTTGCAGAGCAGTCGAAATTAAATAACGGGAAAACGTTATTCGAATGAAGAACACGAAAAATATTAATTACCAGCTGTGTTCCGACTAATTTCAGTTCTGCTGCATTCTCCCATCATGAGAAAATGAAAATCTAACTGAGTCTCAAGGTTAATGATCAGGTGTGATTGTCATAAAGGTTGGTAGCATCCCGGTTGAAACTTGAAGTATCAACCAAATTTGTATCCTTATGTGTGCACGTACCAAATGTTATTATTATTCATCCCGACATTTTATGCTTCACTGACAAATTACACAAAACCTGTCAAGAAGAGATTCCTCCTTCCAACCAAGTACACACAAATGAACAACAATTCACAGATACCTTCATAATCCTACGAATAATGGGTGTTGTCGAGGCATCATAGGGGAAGAGGTGCGTACAATCGCCGGACGTGAAGTTATAAAGGCAGTACTGGCCCTGGGAGGCAACACAAGCCCACACTCCGTCCAGGGACACAGCGGTGGGAGGATCTGGGCATGACACCTCGCTCACCACAGACACTCGGTCCTCCTGCACCACAAGCAGCTGCACGCAGCGTCGCCGCCCCACGCACATCTGCAACCGTAGCAGAGGCATCTAGTGTATACTTGCAAAAAATTATTTGCACTGTACTTATTTTTATCTCGTAAGGTAACTTTATTAAGCTTAAAAGAGAAATAATGGTCATAATAGATAAACATTGCATCAAAATGCTTAAATATCGACATTAAACTCGTGAACATCATAGAAATCAAGTTCCACATGCTTACCTACCCTGATCTGTTTTTAATAAACGGCTAGCATCCAGCCCATACTTTAGCTGATGCAATACATAAAAATAGATAGACATTACTGCCCAAAACAGCCTAAGTAGAACAATTGATATAGCTCACTTGTGGCAATAGCACTAAAATTTACCATGATTCAGTATCTTGGCATTTTCAATCGATGAGTTATGACAGAAGAGTACTGTTGATAAGGGAAAGCTGACCCCCAACTCCCAACAGTTGAACTACAAAAATAAGTATCTCTATCCTCGAGCACTTATTTATAAGTAGGACACATCCTCCATTAACGCACACTTTGGCTACGGTACTCTGCTACATTACTGAGCAGAATGCAGTTCTGTGCTGCTGTCAATAGAGATCATAATCTCCACGTTTTTCCACGTCAGAAAATACTTGTAACGAAAACAATGCAGTTTGGCGGCTAGTAATCTTACTTTTCTCCTTACCTGCAGTCTAAAATAGAATTTCTCGCTACTGTATTTTAAACAGACTATTCAGGTCAAGTTTGTGAAACGCATACTTTTTATGTAATCAGAGATGTGAGAACTAAGAAAGAAAACATTCCACGGTGATAGAATTAAATCCCATGTACTCATCTATGAACTAGCAAGGAAAGTATGTCTCATGTGTAAACATATGACGCCTGTCCAAGTTTGCCTCGGTCAAATCTAGTACTTATTCGATAATTCAGTGTTGGTTTATTGAATCAGCAGTAGAGGATTGGGAAGTTATTTATCTATATGAAACCATTCTCCTACAAAACACTGCTCTCTTGTCTGCAAGGATAATGGCTGAGTTAACTATACTTTGCCACAATCAATAATATCGAAATTAAACTTTAGCCAAACCTCAAGAGCAAAAGGATCAGGATTAGACGGGTTGTAATTAAGGCAGAAGGTAGAAACTCCTTTGTTCTTGGAAGCAGTGGAGACAGTCTCTAGAGTCTTATGGTCCAGCAAGTGCATGAGGCCGTCCACCAGAGCCAGCAGCCGCCCTGTGCTGGATGCAGCTCCCAGACATGTAACACTGTATTTCTGTGATCAAATAAAAACTTGATCTTTATCACTTACTCACACTAAACAACAGAAAAATTAGTCTTCTACATGTTGTACTAGTAGACCAACAAGTGAAAATTCATGTCTTCTTTTCTGATTTCTTCGTTTGATTTGCCAGTGCACATGGCCTTTGCGAAGGAATTTCTACATTGAAGGATATGTCTTTGACATCCACGATACAATGCTTACAATACATGTACCGTATTTGACGGCATATAAGACGCAAAGACGAAGACAGCATATAAGACGAAGTACTGAACGTAAGCTGGGTTAGTGAGCGTCAGAGTGAAGATTAGCCTAGGCCTACAGGAGGTCTCAAACTTCACCTACAATGTATTAGACGGAGGGCGATTTTTTAAGCCAAAATTTTTGAAAAAAATGCGCCCTATAACATGCCGCCAAATACGGTACATCCCACCAAATTTCCTCCTATTTAAATCCTTAAGAGCGTGACAGAAAGACGGAATATGCAAGCAAGCAACAGACTGTGCATTATTATATAGTGGAATTGGTAGATCTATATTTACTACATAAATTCCAAGTATCAAATTCTAAAATACAATGATACACAAGTGGCTTTGTTACATGGTATGTAAGCTATATTTTGATGATACTTGAACTTCTTTAGGCTCCTAAATCTCTAAAACAAAGAAGTCTGCAAGGACAACTAATTGAAACCTATAATTATCTCAATGGTCTTAACAATTTTACCAGGGGTCATTTTTTGATAGAGATGACAACATGCAAACCAGAAATGTCAGCCAAAATCTAATAACAAGGAACTTTAAGATATCCCAGGCTCTATACTTTTTTCTTGCTAAAATGGTCAAAACTTGGAACCAGCAGCTCAAAAATCTCATCTCTTCTGGCACTATAAACACATTAACAAAAATTGTTGACAAATATTGGATAACAAACCCCCCCCCAGTATTGTAACATACTGATTCCATATCTCTAACTCCTGGAGCTTGTAACACAAATAGTAGAAGTACTATTCAAAGACATCATTATGAGCTATAGTAGAATTTAATTAAGTTTCTTCCATTACAGCCACTAATAAACTACATAGCTCAAAAATATTTAGGGAAACTTTCCACAAGTGAAATGTAGATTTACAAATCAAGAAATCATGTGATCAATCATGAGTTAGTGCTCATCTGAATGTTAGGACAAATTTCCATTCTACAGCACTTTGAATTTTTGTATAAATTTATGGTATCTAATCAATTCAACTTATGAATAGCATATTTTTTCTAGAAACTTTGTACTGTTTTATAAGTCTATGTTTTTGTTAGTATTTTCAACACATAAATGTTCTTAATGATTAACAAAATATAATGCCAATGTTAACAATTAAAATATTAATCCAGTTTTCTCTGGTCTCTCCTATTGCCTATAAATACAAGAACTGTGAGTTATAAAGACTAAAAAATTTTGAAAAGATATATACAGTAGAAATCTTTTTAACCAGCACCCATGGGACTTTGCATTTGCCAGTTAATATCACCCAAGTAACCACAAACATTTCATAGACAGGGTAGACATAAAAGGAAAACAATATCAATTGCTTAAAGCAGTTTATGAAGAAAAAACAATGAATCAACATATAAAGCTTGGCCAGCACATGCTGGTTTAAAAGAATTCTACTGTAGCATTACATCTCATTAAACATATACAATTTCATGTATAAAAGCAATTAAGTGATCATATGTAAATCTAAACTTACAGAAGAGAGATAAACTTTAGCAACATGTTTTGTAGTGTAACAGGTTTCATCAGTGTCAGGATCAGTTCTTTCTCCAACACTGCAGCGTAGAACTTGACTGAAAAAACAAAGACAATTCAATTTAAAGAAAATTTACATTTACTGAACAACTAACACTTGAATAGTAAAATAGTTAAATCTATGCCCAGCAAAAACAACAGTATGAAAATACATCCAGGCATTTGTGTAAGTAAGGCCCTTCTTTAATGCTGCAGCACTGAACATGGGTATAGATGTCACTAGCCTTGGGCAAACTTTACCCATGTTCAGTGTTCCAGGGTTAAAGAATGGTTCAGCACACACAATTTACTTTACTCTAATATAGGTTTCCTAAGAAATGAATATTCAAGTATCATACAAAATCAAAAAAGGACATTTTTATGTAATCACTTACCCATCATCAGTACCAAGATAAAGCTCATTGCCACAGGCTTCAAAACAGGCTACCTGTAAATGAGAAAAAGCTGATTGATCAAAGCATAGTTACTTGTTACATGCACAATCTATTGCTGAATGAATGTGAACTGTTAAGCATATAAGAGAAGTTATATCTTTACTTGTGTATAATCTACCACTGTAATAAACTTCTACTACTCAGGGTAATTATCTTTCCATGTGGTACTTAAGGTTAAGATGTGTAATGCACTCACCTATATTATAACAAAAGATACTTGTATATAAATACCTGTCTTCACATTTGCAATCCAAGAAATTACAAAACTGTTGATGAAGATAATATGTGATACTAAATGTAACAATAAATTAGTTATAAATTTGGATGTATGTTATCAGCAAGCCACTTCAAAACATGTATTAAACAATACAAAATCCTGTAACACCATGAATAAATAGGCTAATTGAAAACTTAGAGCCTACTAAAACTCTCACTAATCATAGTAAAATTTATACTTACCCTTACATCAAGATGTTCTACAACTGGTATTAAATCAAAAGCTTTCAGTGACATGATAATGAACCTAACTAGAGAATGCTGAGATAATTAATGTTTGAATTGGTTTAAGGAAAAGGAACAATTTAATTATGTGAATGCAAGCAGTTTCTTGTTACTACTAGGAAAAAGCTACAAAAAGCAATACTTCTTGATTATATACATACTTATATTTTAGTCCATTGAGAAAAACTTTTACTTTCAGTTATATCTATAAATTGAGCAATGAATCAATCATTTTCTGACCTGAAAAATTATTATACCTAGAGTGAAGATTAAAAGTTTACAATTAAGGTTCAATTTTCTTAATGCACAATTCATTCTGGACTTTCACAATTTTGATGGCATAATATAATGAGAAATATTTTTTTCAAAAATCTTGACAAGAGCAAAATTGAAAATCCTAATCTTCATTCTCAAAAATAGAGCAGTAAACTATTTTTTCACAATATAAAAAAAAGTTAAGCTACAGTTGAAACAACTTCTGCGTTAACAGTCACTCTGACATAACATAAACAAAGATTCCGCTGAACTTATTCCGCAAATCTATCTGTAACACGGACTAATTAGATCCATCTCCACAGACAACGAACAAAAATGGAACAATGCACCTAATTCACAGCTTACAGCTAATTCACTAACTTAACAAAGTCAGGAAGCAATTCTTCATCAAATTTTAACATGTTTAATGTGTAAAGGACTTATTTATAAATGCAATAATAAATAAAGCATTCAACTCAAATCCCATATAGTATTTAATACCTATTCTTCACGTGAATATTATAAATATTTACACATATATGATACAGATATGATACATATGTTTACTGGTTTTGATTACCGTCGGCTTTAAAGAGAGTAAAATGTGAAATAAAACTGCGGTATTGACATACATGTGGTGCCTTGGAAATATCGTAATTAATTTAGTGTGATCTTTGAGACAACTAAAAATGCACTTAATTTTGGCAACATTTTAGAGCTAATTTTTATACCCATTTCACGTCATATGCGACTAGTATTTTAAAGGGGAAAATTTAATCGTAGTCGTGATTTCAAATTATAATTCTCGTCTATAGAAGATCATAGTCAACCACGAGTCTTAAGGCTAAGAGTCTGTCAGTTCCCTCGCAACCATTACACAGAAAAAAACAATTCTATTCGCGCTTTCAGTCTCTCTGACGGGTTTCAGTTTCAGTTTCAGTTTCGGTTTTACGGATTTCAAGTTCTCAGTTTTGGTCCTTGATTTCGGCCCAAATTTCTGCTCTGTATTATTTATTAAGTAGAAAAAGTTTTTATGATAATTAACATTTTAATCACTTTTCTCTTTATATGAATTATTTTAGACATTTCGATTAATATAATTAGGCAAAAAGTCTAAAACTAATTAATACATAAATGATCTTTCACACCCGAGTACTGTACAGAATAAATCTATCATACATTGTTTAAAAACCAACTCGTATAACTAAAACTTCCAAAACTTTTCTAGATCTAGCAATTACTAATAGCCCTAAACAATAATCCGCACTCAAATATCACCTTTAGTATCCGATCATCACGTAGTAGAATGCTTAACTAACGTAGCACAAAAGAAATTGGAATCCCATTTAATTAATTACCGTATTACCGTATTACCTACTCACCAGAACTATTCCAGGAAAACTATGGTACTTAGACTTAGACTTAGACTTAGATTTGAGGGCCAGCGTTTGGCTGGGGCCTTTGTAACAGCCTTCCATTCCCTCTAATACACAGGCATGTAACAGGATGGCATCCCAGAGTTTTTCACCTGTGAGCCAGGGTCGTCTAAAGTAATTCCTTTAGGGCCACCCTGAGTCATTCAATGCAAATAAACCAGGCAAGTGAGAGCATCACTGGGAGATCCAGCTTGTCATAAACAGCCCCACCTGCTTAGCAGGTAGTCACATTAAAAACATAACTATTCAACATCACTGTTGCTTTTTCATTTCATGCACTCAGAAATCTTTCATTGCATCCATAACAGTCATGTTACATTCCTCATCCAGCCCTACAAGATATCTCATACCAGAGTCCTCTTCAACATACCTTGCATTCCACTTGTTCTCTCCATACTGTTCATGGACCACATTCATGAGCCTCCCTCGCTCATGTTCATATTTACTACATTCTAAGACTAGATGTTCAACTGTTTCCTCTAGTCCTCGGTTACACTGCAGACATAACCTTCTATTCCCCTCATTCCACCTCCATGTACGCTTATTCACACTTAATGCTTTACATCTGACGGCAAACAAGAGTTGGCATTTCAAACCTTGGTACATTCGTACTGGCATACCAAATTAAAGTATTTTTCCCATTCATACTATGCTTTCATTTGTTCAGGCCATACTCTTTTGATAG